>APFE031048240.1:81785-374987 GCA_000404065.3 Pinus taeda | reverse complement strand
TGTTTGCATTTTCTTTCCTCGGGGCATCAGTTACCGATAATAATGCTCTACTAGCCCTTTGAATTCCTTCAAAATAAATTTTCAAACCAATCTTAAGCAAAAATTTAAAAGAATATACACACCTTTTTTCACTTTGTAGGAGCTTGATATTGCCTCTGATGTATCTCTATACTTTCAGATCATCTAGTTCTGAAATTGCGACATGCAGTAGCCCTCTGTGTCCTCTTTCCAATGCCACCAGTCTGATCCAAATTGGATTCTCCAAGGAAGAGTTATGCGAAATCTCCAACAGTGGCCTGATTATAGACTAGTTTAGTAGAGAGAACTTGTACGACGTGCCACGAGTCACTGTTTTGACCTTTGGTTCTAAAAAATATATTGAAGAAACAAAACTCTGTCCTCTATCTGTACCTTCTGACAAGATTTCAATCTGATGCTCAGAGAGAAAGTTATGATGATTTTCCCAAGGTCACCTGTTTGGAATGTAATTCATGAGTCTACAAAAAGACCAACTTCCTCAGATCATATCTCCGCAAATATAGAGAAAAAAGCTATGAAATTCAGACCCAAGATTCAACGCGATTTCTTCTCAAATGGGTTTTTTTTTTAGCTTCTGAAACGTTGCAAAACAAACATTATAGCGAAAATGTCACGATGACCTATTTGGAGCAGCAAAACCCTAGAATCCAAAGCACTGATACCAAATGTTATGAAACCAGCTCACAAAAAGATAGAAAAGAGAGATCAACGCCTTAGAATTCAGCCTCTTTGAGGGGTAAACCTCCTTTACATTACACAAATGAAAAATTCTTGGATGATACAAATGACAAAACCTCCTTTCTATATATAGGAGTCTAATGAGTCACAATATAACCTAGCCGACCTAACAATAATAATATAAAGCCACAAAAAGAACAATAGAGGGATTCTATGGGGCACAATAATAAAAATATGGGGACAATAGGGGCACAACAATATAATAAGGGATACAACTACAATAGTAATGGGGTAATCACTAGTATTATAGGGACCTAATAAAGAAAGTGTTGTTAAGGCCAGAATTGGGCCTTGGCTTGATGAAGCCTACGCGCTCACCGCCACCATCGAAGGAAATCTGGTTGGTTTGCAGGCGACTTAGCAGAAGATACAGTCAGAAAGTACAGGGCCAGTGACGGAGCAACTAGTTGAGGAGATGGCGCAGGCAACAACATAGTGCGTTGCTAAAGTTGCAGTAGGTCAAGTAGAGATGGGAGGTCTTTGCGACAAGATCTTTGTGCTAGCCGAGTGACTTTAGGGCGAGTCACCATGTTTGTGTTGGGGGCATGTTGGGAATGGGTCCCCTCGGGTCAATTTTGGGGTTAAAAACCCAACTTTTGGGGCAAAACACCCGAATTTTGTATAAAGAAATGTAAAGTCTTTGCATTTTGTGGTCGCAGAGTTCAAAGGTATCAAGAGTCAAAAAAGGTTTTTGCCCTTAGTCTAGATAGGTTGTGTCGGGTCACTGAGATCCACTCTTGGTCTGCGGGCCATGGGATTGTATAAAAGGAGGTCTTAGAGGAGTTTTTAGGAAGTTCAGTTAAGGGAAGTTGAGTCATTGATGAGTTTGTAAAGGGGCTAAGAGAGAGAGTCTTAGCATAGGAAGAAGGCTTTTCAGCTGAGTGCGCGGAGGCCTAGGGTAGAAGTTCGCAACTGAGTGCACAGACCCCTGCAGCTGTGTGCGCAGGGTAGTCAGAGTCTGTACTAGACATATGGATCGTCAAAAAGGAAGAGTATTATGGAATTGTTGTGTGTTTTACTTCTGTCAATTGCATGCGATTATGTTATGTTAAGCACTGGGTTTATGTTTTATTGCTAAATTGATGTGCGAATCTATATGTTTCCTTTGTTATATGAACGCAAGTAGAGATATATTTTTACGCAAAGATAATCTAAATTGGATGATATAATTGGCGAACACTTAAGATAATTTAGAGAAATATACAACAAAGTAATTACAGAGGTGCGTAAGTGCCAAGATTGCTTGTTAGAGTTACGCGAAGGACACTTGCATACCTTCGCAGAGGTTCTGAAAACTAATGGAAAAGTACATCGATAAGCCCTAAAGGCTTATCAATTTGCGCGAAGGCAAGGCTAAGGTATGAAACCGACATCACAACCATCTCAGGGTGTGGAAACTTGGTTCCTGCATTGCCCCATATGGCTTTGGGTGAGACTTCAGTCTGCGCTCCACGGATTGATGGCGAAAGGGCTAGTAGTGTAGGGATTTGCTTGGCAGACTAAACATTGAGCATGGGTCAGGGCCCATCAAGCCAACACCCATGACTTTAGAGATTATCCCTATGTAATATGCCTTTGAATCAATGGTGGCACCATGTGTGGGAAAACAAGACTCCAATCTGGCTTTCATTATGTTGCCCATACTAGGGTTTGGGGAGAAACCCTAAATTTGCAAAGGAATGATCCCCTTCTTGTTTTAACCTAATTCGGATGCCTCTAGGAGTGAATTCTCAGCGTAATCATACAACATCATGGTGAGAGTCACTGCATAACATATTCCCCTACTTTCTTGACCGGTCCTACACCTTAGCATGTGAATTAGGGTTTGCGTGAATTATATATTCCACTTGCATCCTTGTAACATTAGGTGTATGTGATTGAAGGTCAAACCTTGCCTTGAATTAATCTCCACTCTTTAGGGTGTTTATCATATTCACCCTACTCATCTTATCTTGAAACATGATCACATCAGTAACATTAGGGTTTATGGGGATACCTCTTGACGATGACTTCACATCACTATCACCCTCATCCCTTCCAAATTCATTATGGTTTATATATCGTTATCTGCATCATAAGCACTTGAAACCTTAGATGGTTGAATAAATCCAAAACTTTGTTTAACGTTATATTATCCTCTAGCTGCATTGCCACATGTTAGAGCCTAGATTGACCTCAGGCTGAAGGAGGCAATCCTAGGATAACCACAAACCAAGCTTAACCTTGTAGCTAGCCCTACTAGGTCGGGAAAGGGCACTCTCCTTGCGAATTTCAGTCAATATGACTGGATCAAATATGGATTTTAGGCTAGGTATAATAGCTCTAGGGTTTTTGATTGATTTTTGTTGGTTTTGTTGCTGGATCAAATGGAGCAAGCAACTTTTGGTCTGGGAAATCAAGTCAGGATGCAGGGTGTTCTATGGGGCGAGGTAGGTAGGTGTTTTGGCACTTGAAATTGAGTGAGATGATATGTCTAAGGCTGGTGAAGAGCTGAGGAGGGTAGGAAAAGATCATGTATCCTTCTCAAACAGTAGAAAACATAGAAAAATGAATGGCTTCCCAAGGCAAAGCACTATAAACAATGAATTCTACCTATCTATCTTGATATCATTCAGCTAGAAGCAATTGATTAGATTGTGGCACACATAAAACATGAGAAAAACTGATAATAGAAGAAGAAACTATGCAAAAACACCACACCACAAGTATCCCATAAAAATAGCTACAAATCCTAGTTTATTTCCTTGCCAAACTGTTGATAAATGTGTACAATGTAGCTCAGAGCATCCAAGAGAGTCCAACCTTTGCTAATGATAGAAAAAATACATAATATAGACATCAAACCACCTAAGCCAACTATTAGGGGTCGAATCCAAGAGAAAAGGAGCTATTACAACCATTTCCAAACAAGGAACATGAATATAGGCAGTGGAACAACTTGCCTCTATAAGCATGGAAACTGATTCATTGACCCCCAAACCACCTCAAACTAATGAATCTACCCTCTAAGATCATTTCACTATTACAATTACATAGCAATGCATTAATTACAATCATAAAATCATCCATGAAGATAGAAAAAGTCAACTTGCAATAAAAATAGGTGAAAACTGGATTTTCTGGCAAACTGGCTCAATGCGTAGTACCACTGCCCAGATGCGCAGCGCTGCTTCACACCCACTTTTGGAGGCCTTCCCATTAGCCACATTTACCAAAAGATAGCTCATTGGAAAGGTCTTCCTGTCTAGTTTTCTGGAACATCTTGAATTTTTGCATTTGGAGGTCATTTGCCCCCTCAAAAGTGAAATCTCCCAAGGCTTCTTCTGTGTGTCCAAAAAGCGGTAGAGAGGTCATTTTTTGGTAGTTTTTTGACCTTTTGGTGACCTAGTTTTGCTCCAAAATTTCTGAATTTTCTGGGTTTGATGATCTCATCATGTTGAATCCAAATATATAAGCCTTTGTTCCAGCAAGTGCTCCAGGGAAAAGTGCAGCACCGGCGGCGCTGCGCATCTAGGCCAATTTTCTGTTTTCAAAATTTCAAAATTTGAAAAAGACAAAAATTCATCAAAAATTGCCTAGATTTGGCATAGGACACCACCATTAGCTACTTTGATGGGCTAGTGAGGCTTCAGAAAATATTTTCAACTTATCTTGCTCCTTTTTTCTCTTTAAGGCCTTCCTCAACCTAGCCTTAAGCTTCCTCATCCTTATGTTGCAGATTTTGTTGTGAGTCATGTAGTGGTAGGCCATGTGGCGAAGCATCTTCTTGTCTCTGTTGGCCTTCTCAATCAGCCCCTCAAGGTGTATATTAACCCTCTCAAGCCAAGTTTCCCTATCATTCTCAATCTCTTGTTCAATCGAAGTCAACTTGACATTTGCCTCCTTGGCCTTTTGCCTGTTTTCCTTGATCATTTGCAGCTCCATGAGGACTTGCTTGTGGCTCAATTGTTTGTTTTCTTGCTCTAAATATTTGATGATCCACTTAGCTCTCTCTAAGTTATCTGACAAGGATTGTATCTCAACCTCTTGTTCCTTTATGATCATGTCTTTGGCAGTCTTTGGATCTTGAGTTTCCAAGTCAATGACATCAACTCCTTGATGAGTGAAGTGCTATTGTGTCTCCTCATGATCAACAAGGATAAAATCTCTTTCTTGCTCATCACTTAGATCCTTCTTTGCCCTTACCTTTGCCATTTCTTTTCTGCTCAACCTGTACCTATTTTTCTGAAGAAGAAGACAAAGCCCCTTCCACTCCTTGTGGAGATAGCATTTGTTTGTAGCTTGATGATGAAAGCGAGACCTCTTCCACCCCTTGTGGAGATAATACTTGCCTAGCAGTTGCAAAAAGTTTCCTAGTACCCCTCTTGTATGTCACAAACATTGGCACTCCAACAGTTTCAGTCTCTTTGACCTTTTCATGTCTTGAAGGTCCACCTTCTTCATGATGTACCGATGAAAAGATTTGTGGGCCTTTGAACATATCATGAGAAATGAAAGTCTCCCATGGAATTTTAAGAAGGTTCAACTGATGTAGAACAATGATTTTAATCTAAGAGTAATGGAAAATTCTATTCAACTGCTGGGGGTATGGCTTCCTCTTTACAATATGTGCCATTTTCTCAATGTTTCTAAACATGAAGTAAGGGATATTCATCATTCTTACTCTAATGAAATGCATGAGAAGTCTAATGTGGGTAGGTATACAACCGGGAGAACCTACCTTCACAAGTGAAGTACTTGATAATGGTTTTCATCAATGGAGCAAACCTGTCTTCCAAAAACTTGAAGGGGAATACTCTCTTCATTTTGTCTTTGTATCTAGCCTTGATGTAAGGCTCATAGTACTCCCTATCAATATCCTGACCTTTGTTCCATTTTTCACACACATCTAGAATAATTGTAGCCTTTGAGATGACAACTGGTGATATGGTGAATGTAATTTCGGCAAGGGTTACTTCATTATTGTGCAAATGTGTCACAAACAACCTTGCCAACTCATGATGAAATTTGACTCTTTCTGTCCTTTCACAAAAATCAAAGCATGACTGGTGTTTAAAGCAAGAAATGGCAAGTGGACATGCTTGCAACTCCCTCAAACTAGTGGGATCCTCTCTGATAATTCTTCCTCCTTTATGAGGCTTCCTTTGCTATATGTTTCTCTCCTTGGAACTGTCACTGGAGTGTCTTCTTCAAACTCATACTCACTGTCCCTTTCCATTTCTTTTTGTAGATGTGAACACTTGTGGTCTATTATGGGAAGAATGGATGGAATAAAGATGAGTATGAAGAGATTTTTATGAATGAGTAGGATTTTAGGGAGTGTGAATGGGATTTGTAGGGTTTGGGGAGAGTGTAAGTGGGAATGTGGGAATGGGGAAAATGTATGAGGGGAATGGGATTCAGGAAATAGGTAAATGGGAATGGGTTTTGGTCTAGGGAATAATGGCAAGGATAGGGTAAGTAAAACAATGGAGAGATGATGAGAACTAGGGTTTCAACCTAGGATCTAGGGTTTGTGTTTTAAAAATGCTAAATACCAATCTTAGCAATAAAAACCCTTGATCACAAGATATGATGATTGTACTTACTTGCTTAGAGGGAGAAAATGAAGGTTTTGAGGTAAATTTGGCAACAGGAGAGTGTTTTAGGCTTGGTTGGAAGATGCACATCGCCTCACACAGATGACAATGCCCATGTAAATTTACATTGGAAAATGTTGCCAGGTGTGCAACGCCTCCCAGATGCACAGCACGGGTCAAAATTTCTTCAAAAACGCAACAACTGCACTCCTTTGCTCAATGACACTTAAAAATCGCTTCTTGGCTCTCCTTTTAGCAATTGAACTTCAACTTTATCAATGAAATGATCAATAGAGTGATGATCTATATATTTTCAACTTTTTGATTTTTGATGCAGAAAACCCACTTACATGATGTCTATTTGCTTTTTCAAATACTTTGTTTTTTGATGCTTGGTCTTTTTGCTTTGATAAGTGGACTAATGCTCAAATTCTTTGCCTTTTGCAGTGGCTAGTACTTGGCAATATCACTGGGTGACCAGGAGCAACATGGAACCATTTATTACATATGAGAATAATAAAATTACATCAAATTTAAACATGAAATATAAATTCTCTGTTTTCACCTCAAAACTAGTTTTGAGGTGAGAACTTTATTAAGCTTACAAATTAAGAAAATAGCTTCCTGATCATTATTTTCATCCCCATGTGTCTGCTGACCATTATTAGCAATAATTGTTGAATTTTGACCATGGCGAAAACCCTAAGGCCTAATGAGACAAAAACTTATGTCATTGATGAAATGAATTGGAAATAAGCATTAATCATTGACTGAAAGGTATGAAAGGAGGTTAGTAGATATATATCATGAGGGAAAAACTGAAATGAACCCTACCATCAGTAGATCCATGACCTAATGGAATGCAACTCATTAGAATGGGACTCCTAGTATGAAATGCAAAAGAGTAAATTTTGATCACTGATGGCAGTGTGAAGACACTGCCACTAACATTGGCTCCAATGGGCGTGGTAGCTCCTTGGAGGTGCCAAGAACCATAAATATCTGGGAACATGTAGACTAGTGCCTCATCCATTGGGCAATATGGTCAACACACTTCAAAAACTAAAACTGACACTATGAAAACTGACTCAAGACTCAAACCGACTCAAGACTCAAAGACTGAATTAAAAACACAAACTGATACAAATCACTCAACTTTATAGCCTTCACCTCGGGCCTCAAGCTGAAATGACTATGTACCTTTGAAACTTTGCAATGAAAAGAAAAATGGTATATACAATGATCACTTCATGATTTCAGATATCACCTTAGAAGAAGTAGCGCTTTAGGAGCCTACCATTGACTGGCCCTCCTAAACAATCTTGTCCATCTGTCTCCTTGAGTAGAAATGCATTTTGTCCTCTGTATGAAACAATTTTATAGGGTCCCTTCCATAAGTTTTCAAACTTACCATGCTCACCCTTATCTTCATTCCTAGCATCCCACCGCAACACTACATCCTCAAGCTGGAACTTATCCGCTTTTGTTTTCTGGTCATAGATATTTTTTATTTTCTCCTACAATCTGAAAGTGTTTTGGAAAACCTCCTCCCTCATCTGCTGTAAATGGATCATATGATTTATTCTTGGTTGAAAGTCATCCTCCTCACTGCTAACCTCCTGTAAAAGTTTCACAACCGGAACTGCAAGATATGTCGGAAAGACTGTGTCAATGCCATAAACTAGTCAAATGGAGACATACCTATGGACTTCTTTTGGCTCACCTGTCAGCCCACAAGGCATTAAATAACTTTTTATGCCAGCCTTTCTTATTTGTTTCCAACAGCTTTTTAATGATGTTCACCAATGACTTGTTGGATGATTCAGCCAGATCATTACCTTGCGGATAATATGTTGTAGAATGACCCAAGGTAATCTTATATTTGCTGCAAAAATCGATTATCTTCTTTGATTTGAATGCAACTGCATTATATGTGATGATTTTACTAGGAAAATTGAAATGAGATAAAATATTTGATTCCAAAAATTGAATGATTATTGTATCTATGGCTTGTCTGGTTGGAATTGATTCAATCCACTTGTTAAAGTAGTTGGCTGCTGTTAGGATCCACTTGTGTTGTGCCGATGATGTTGGATGGATTTCCCCAATAAAATCGAGTCCCCACTGCTAAAAGGGTGCACTGAATTCAACCGGTTTTAGAGGAAGAGGCAACAATTTTCTTTTACCTTGAAAGACCTGACATTCATGACAGCTCATGACTGTTTTTTACATATCTGAAAATAAGTTTGGCCAGTAATAGCATGCCCTCAATATTTTGTTTATTGTTCTCTTCTAGAACAAGTGACCACCATAATCACCCTTGTGAAAGTCAGTCATCACCTGTTGGGCTTCATCTTTAATTAAACAGTTCAGAAAAACACCTCCTAGATCCTTCCAATAAAGGACATTATTCAAAATGCAAAATTTGGCAGCTTTAAGTTTGAGAGATCTACCTTTGTTCTTTGTCATCCCCGGAGGTGGAGAGAGGTGCTGAAGTACATACACGATATCCAAATACCACGGTGACTGAAGGAACATTTCAGAAACTTGAATCAGGGAGCTTTCTTCTTCATCTTCCGACATGGTTACAATAAGATTTATATCTAAAGCATGCAGATTTGATTCTGCCATTAACCTTTCCAGGCCTTGTCCTTTGATCAGCTTTGTAGGCTTGATCTCCAGATCGTATTCTAACATTGATGCAATCCATTTTCCCCACCTTCCTTCAGGATCAGTTTGTACCAGCGCATCCTTAACTGCTGCGTTAGGAATGTATGCTATGATGTGGGAGTGCAGAATATACACTCTGAAGTCCTTCAAAGCTTTGACAAGAGCAAGAGCCTGTTTCTCAATTATGTTGTACCACAAAGCAACATCTCTAATGGTCCTACTGAAAAATGCAATGGGATTTTCTAGCTGATCTCTCTTTTGCATTAAAACTATCGCCATAGTATGCTCAGATGCAAATGAGAATAAAATGAAATCTTGTGTATATAATCGGGACTAATCAAAACTGGGGCTGTAGATAAAGCATACTTTACCAGATTAAATGATTTCATAACATCCTCCATCCATTTTACCATGCTGTCCTTCTTTAACATATTAGTAATTTCTCTCAAATGCTCAACTAGATTGGGTACAAATCTTCATAGGAAATTCATCTTAACGTTAAAAGCTTGTATCTCTTTCTTGTTCCTGGGAAAATTTATCTACTGAATTGCTTCTACCCTTAAAGGATCAATGCGAATTCCTTCCTTTGAGATAATATGGCCAAGCAGCTTCCCTTCATCCATGGCAAAGAGACTTTTCTTCGGATTGAGTGATATCCCAAATTTCCTACATCGCTGAAACATAATCCTTAAATGGTGAAGATGCTCATCATCTGAACCTGAAAACGTTGTTAAATCATCTAAAGATACAATTAGAAATACATCCTTTTCATTGGCAAAGCGATGTCCATTGCACGCTAAAATGTGGCTCCAACATATTTCAAACCAAATGGCATTTTAGCATTATGAAAATTTCCCCAAGGGGTGGTAAATTCAGTCTTGTCTCGGTCATCTTCATGCACTAGAATTTGATTATACCCTGAATATCCATCGAGTAGTGACATGTGCGATGCTCCAACCACTCTCCGGAGGATATGATCCATCTTCGACAGCGGGTAGTTGTCCTTCAATGACACTTTATTTAGATTTCGGAAATCGAGACACAATCTGATTTCTCCGGTCTTCTTTCTTATATGAACAAGATTCAAAATCCAATCAGAAAATTTGATTGGGACAATTATACCAGCCTTGTATAATTTGTTCACCTCTTTTTCAATGAAAGGCAACAACTTGGGATTGATTCTTCTCTGCTTCTGTCTGAATGGCTTCTGATTTGGCTTGATGGGAATAGTGTGTTGAATTATGTCTTTGTTTTACACCTTTAGATCTGAATAATCCCAAGAAAACACATCAGCAAATTCAGATAACAATCTAACATATTTAGACTTTACCTTAGGAGACAATGTTTTCGACAATTTCACAAACTTGGGCTTATCTACTGTTCCAAGATTCACATCCTCAACACCTTTGTATGTAGGCACCAATCTTGGCTTTCTAGCCACATCATCTTGATCAAAAAGTTCTTCTAAAGGTATGAGACCTTTAGGAATAATGTTGTCTTTCCGCTGCAATATTTCCATTTGACCTCAATTTCTGGTTCATCGGTGTCATAGTCAACATCTATGGAAGCGTCCTTATAGTTTCCTTCATTCTGCAAAAAGGTATTGATCTCCTTATCATCCAAAAACACTTGCCAATACCTTAAATTGTCCGAAACAGTAGGGCGGTGCTTGACATGGATCTCAAACTTGTTGTTGGAATTCATCGGAATCTTCAAATTACTTGCAGCAGTGGCAAGTGAATCTACAACGAAATTTTGAGCGCAAGGTACTGCTGTCAAGGTATAATCTGGAAACAGTCTTAAGATATCTAAAACTACATTTTGGTAGGATCTCATCCATGAGTGTTTAGCTTGATATTCACCCTTGACTTGCTTGATTATCAACTCTGAATCTCCATAGACTGATATCCTTTTTGCATTCAGCTTTTTGAGAATTTTCAAACTTGCAATCAACGCTTCATATTCAACTTCATTGTTAGAACAGTAAAAGGCCAATTTATATGAAATTTTTTTAACATTACTAGGTACTTTATTTGGCTGGAAAATAGGGTTGCGAATCCAAATCCCTATGCCGGCACCATCCTTACCCACGACTCCATCAAAATCCATGCTTCATAGACCTACCTCTTCTTCTAGATGCTGAAATTTTGTTTCCTTCTCTTTCTCACTTTGACTGACCTCTTCATTTTGCTGTTGTTCATTACCTTTTTGCTACTGCCAGTGTGTGGACTGCTCAGAGGTACTTGCAATTTTGTGTCTCTCTTGATCAAGGACTACTCTAAAATTTTCTGAAATCTCTGGCACATCTTCTACTTCGACTAACTAACTATCAACATCATTCAAACCACTATCTGAATATAATATAAATGACTTTGAATATGTATGTACAACATTAATTGGATGATTAAGCAGTTTCTCCTTGCTTGTAATCATGTATTTCATTTTCTTCTCCGTGTATAGTTTTCTCAATTATCCAAACACGGGAATAGTAGCATAGGAGAAATCTAGTTGTAAAATCCCTTTAAGCTTTGCACCCCATGATCTGGACAAAATCATACCAAACCATGGTGGAATTTCCACAACAACCACATCCATGAGAACATTCTTGGCTGGGATTTGGTCTAAAGATACCACCAAGTCTTTGATAAGACCAATACAATGGACCCTACCAGAATCAAAAGAATATAGGGCATGATATTTTCGAGTAATGTCAATGCCCAGTTTCTCCATAATGGCTTTTGGCATCAGATTATGGGAAGCTCCGGAATCAAACATAGCATTGTGGAGGAAATACTCATGTAGTCTAAGGCTTATATAGAATCGAGGAACTTTACTATCCTCAGACTGACCCTCTAAGGCAGGGCCAAAAATGAGCTCAGGGTGCTCATCTTCTACATTTACCATATCAGATAAAGGATCTAAGTGTGAAATTTTGGACACCTGATGTTTATAGCTATTGTTCTTAATCAATTCAGTGAAAGGAATTAAAACTTTTAATTTAGCAATCTCATTTTCTAAACTAAAAGCTGTAACTTTATCTACCTCTTTGACTGGAAGGTCCTTCTTTTCGAATTTTTCTTTTGTTGCACTTTGTTGATTGTTATTTTCATTTGCAATGCTATTTGTAGATGGCCATTTGCTGGAAGTTGGATCAGTGGGCTCTTTCCCTTTCTTCTGAATGTTTGAGGAGTCATTTTTGGATTGTGCTTCTTTTATTTTTTGAACCTGGCTAACTAGTACATCTCTACTTCTCAATGAATATTGTTTCTGCTGTGCTGTCAATGCATTCATATATCCTTGTTGATAATCATCTGACTCATCCTCCAAAACTGCCTCATTTGCTAGTATGTAATCTTCATCCTTTTGAGCATCAGGGACCTTCAAATATTATTTGTCTTCTGTGAGAAAGATGGACAACCATCAACAGTAAAGAAATGATTTGCCTCCACCATCGGATCATCATCATCTTCATCCTCTATTCCATGTACATAGTTTTGTTGCAAAGGAGTTTTGACCTACTGCTGTGATGATTGATCTTGTGCCTTTTGCTCCCTTCACTTAATCTTGAATTGGGGTTGTTGCTGTCCTCTAAAGTTGGGATTTCTGATCGTTGTTTTAGGCTTATCTGCAATTGTCAACTGATCAAACATCTTCTCAATTTTTCGGAGAATATTATCTGCCTTAACATCTAAGGAAGATGCTTCTTCCTTTATAGTCACCTTTTTTTTTCAGTTTTCAACCTTACTCTTTTGGCCAACAGATTTGCCTCTACACTCACTGCGTTCTTCTGCATATCCTCAAGTGTGGTAGGATCTCTTTCTTGCAATTGATATGCCATATCAACATCAAAACCGTCTGGAAATTTGATCAATGCTAACCCCATCGGTGGTTTAATGTCAGCTGGAATAGCATTACAAACTACATTGGACCTTACATAGTAATCTTGGACACTTTCATCCACATTCCTTTTGATATTTTCATACTCAGATAGAATTTGGAGAGGATTTTTCTTTACCTCCCATCGATCCAAGAATTGTCTATGTAGAACTGGTAAAGTATTGATAGATTCCGCTGGTGATGCTCTGAACCACTTTCGAACCTCGCCTCCAAAACTCTATACAAATAATCTCATGGACACATTTTCTGCATCTACCTCATGAAGGTCAAAGAAGTCATTCATCCTATCAACATGCTGCTGCACTGTGATACTTTGAGTGACATCAAATAGAGGTATCTTACTTTTGTAATTAGTGGGCATATCATCCGAATTCTAAGGCAGAACGAGAGGTGCATATCTGGTAGCGATGACTTGAGGTGGATTTAAAACTGGTCTTGGGGAAAAAAGGGGATTTATGACAACAAGGGCAGTTGATGTAACAGAGGTGATGGGTGTTTGAGGGATAATGATAGGCTGATGAGGGAGAGAAGTTATGAATGGAGATGATGGATGATTTTCAAAAATATGGGGAAATGATGGTGAGGCAAAAGATGTTGAAGCCGAATTAGAGAGTTCAAGAATTCTATCAGTAGTGAGGGATGACTGAAGAGATTTTTGAAGATTTTAGTTACTTAGCAATTTTACCCGTTGGATTTCAAGCTCTTTGGTGAATTTTGGATCTGGGACTATGTCCAATAGTTCACTATCAGATGTGGTTCTAAACAGAGAGAGACCAAAATACTCGTCAAAATGGAGATATTCAAGGAACAACCACTCCACAGGGCATGAATGCGATCTAAAAACTGGTCTTGGACTTGGTGAACTTTCTTGTCTGAGTATCCGTGGAATGAGATTAGGATTTTCAAATACGGGAGGAGGATCGGGATCAGGATTGGAACTGATGTATCTTCTTGAAGCCAGTGTGTTCAAAGTTCTCAAGATTTTTTATATTGCTTTACAACTTTCCACTTTTCAGCCTAATGAATTCTAAACTTATCATACAAAAGTTCAAAACTTCTCAATAGTACTGGGGTGATTTGTATTTCTTCCCCAGTATGGTCTCCACTATGTTAGAACCTAGATTAACTTCAGGCTGAAAGAAGGCAATCCTAGGATAACCACAAACCAAGCTTAACCTGGTAGCTAGCCCTACCAGGTAGGGAGAGGGCTCTCTCCTTGTGAATCTCAGTCAAGATTGACTGGATCAAATATGGATCTTAGGCTAGGTATAGTATCTCTAGGGTTTGTGATTTATTTTGTTGGGATTTTTGCTAGATCAAATGGAGCAGGCAGTTTTGTGTTTGGGAAATCAAGTCAGGATGTAAGGTGTTCTATGGAGCGAGGTAGGTAGGTGCTTTGGCACTTGAAATTGAGTGATATGGTAGGTCTAAGGCTGGTGAGGAGTTGAGGAGAGCATGAAAATATCATGTATCATCCTCAAACAATAGAAAACTTCAAAAGCTGAATGGTTTCCCAAGGCAGATCACTATAAACAATGTATTCTACCTATCTATCTTGATATCATTTAGCTAGAAGAAATGAATTAGATTGTGGCACACATAACACATGAAAAAAACTAATAACATAGGAAGAAACTATGCAAAAACACTTTATCACAAGTATCCCATAAAAATAGATGCAAATCCTGGTTTATTTCCTTGCCAAACTACTGATAAAGGTGTACAATGTAGCTCAGAGCATCCAAGACAGTCCAACCTTTGTTAATGATAGAAAAATACATAATATAGACATCAAAACCACCTATGATAGCCATTAGGGGTTGAAACCAAGAGAAAAGGAGTTGTTACAACCATTTCCAAACAGGGAACATGAATATAGGCGGTGGAACAACTTGCCTCTATAAGCATGGAAATTGATTCATTGACCCCAAACCACTTCAAACTGATGAATCTACTTATAATATCATTTCACTATTAAATTTACATACCAAGGCATTAATTGCAATCATAAATTCATCCATGAAGAGAGAAAAAGTCAACTTGCAGTGAAAATAGGTGAAAACTAGATTTTTTGGCAAACTGGCTCAATGCGTAGCGCCACTGGCCAGATGCATAGTGCCACTTCACACCCACTTTTGGAGGCCTTCCCCTTATCCCAATTAATCCCAAGATAGATAATTGGAAAGGTATTCCTGTCTAGTTTCTAGAAAATCTTGAATTTTTTCATTTGGAGGTCATTTGCCCGCTCAAAAGTGAAATCTCCCAAGGCTGCTTCTATGTGTCCAAAAAGAGGCAGAGAGGTCATTTTTTGGTAGTTTTTTGACCTTTTTGTGACTTAGTTTTGCTCCAAAATTGCTGAAATTTTCTGGGTTTGATGCTCTCATCATTATGAATCCAAATATATAAGCATTTCCTCCAAAAATTTCTCCAGGGAAAAGCGCAACACTAGTGGCGCTGCACATCTAGGCCAATTTTCTATTTTCAAAATTTCAAAATTTGAAAAAGACAAAAAAAATCATCAAAACTTGCTTAGATTTGGCATAGGACACCACCATTAGTTGCTTTGATGGGATAGTGAGGCTTTAACCAATATTTTGAACTTATCTTTCTCCTTTTTTCTCTTTAAGGCCTTCCTCAACCTAGCCTTAAGCTTCCCCATCCTTATGTTACATATTTTGTTGTGAGTCATGTAGTGGTAGGCCATGTGGTGAAGAATCTTCTTGTCTCTATTGGCCTTCTCAATCAGCCCCTCAAGGTGTCTATTAACCATATCAAGTCAAGTTTCCCTATCATTCTCAATCTCTTGTTCAATCGAAGTCAACTTGACATTTGCCTCCTTGGCCTTTTGCATGTTTTCCTTGATCATTTGCAGCTCCATGAGGACTTGCTTGTCACTCAATTGTTTGTTTTCTTTCTCTAAAAATTTGGTAATCCACTTAGCTCTCTCTAAGTTATATGACAAGGATTTTATCTCAGCCTCTTGTTCCTTTATGATCATGTCTTTGGTAGTCTTTGGATCTTGAGTTTCCAAGTCAATGACATCAACTCCTTGATGAGTGAAGTGCTTTTGTGTCTCCTCATGATCAACAAGGTTAAAATATCTTTCTTTCTCATCACTTAGATCCTTCTTTTGCATCTTTGTCTTGCCCTTACCTTTTCCCTTGCTTTTCTACTCAACCTATACCTATTTTTTTCAAGAAGGAGGCAAATCCCCTTCCACTCCTTGTGGAGATAGCATTTGCCTGTAGCCTGATGATGAAGGTGAGACCCCTTCCACACCTTGTGGAGATAATACTTTCCTAGCAGTTACAAAAATTTTCCTCGCACCCCTCTTGTATGCCACAAACACTGGCACTCCAACAATTTCACTCTCTTTGACTTTTTCATGTCCTGAAGGTCCACCTTCTTCATGATGTACTGATGAAAATATTTGTGGGCCTTTGAACATCTCATGAGATGGCATGTTAAGAGGGTTCAGATGATGTAGAACAATGATTTTAATCAAAGAGTAATGGAATATGCTATTCAACTGCTGGGGGTATGGCTTCCTGTTTACAATATGTGCCATTTTCTCAATGTTCTGAACATGAAGTAAGGGATATTTATCATTCTTACTCTAGTGAAATGCATGAGAAGTCTAATGTGTTAGGCATACAACCGGGAGAACCTACCTTCACAAGTGAAGTACTTGATAATGGTTTTCATCAATGGAGCAAACCTGTCTTCCGAAAACTTGAAGGGGAATACTCCCTTCATTTTGTCTTTGTATCTAACCGTGATGTAAGGCTCATAGTACTCCCTATAAATATCCTGACCTTTGTTCCAATTTTCACCCACATCTGGAATACCTGTAGCCTCTGATATGACAGCTGGTGATATGATGAATCTAATTCCGGCAAAGGTTACTTCATTATTGTGCAAATGTGTCACAAACAACCTTGCCAACTCATTATGAAATTTGAATCTTTCTATCATTTCACAAAAATCAAAGTATGACTGGTGTTTAAAGTAAGAAATGGCAAGTGGACATGCTTGCAACTCCCTCAAACTAGTGGGCTCCTCTTTGATAATTCTTCCTCCTTTATGAGGCTTCCTTTGCTATGTGTTTCTCTCCCTGGAACTGTCACTAAGGGTGTCTTCTTCAAACTCATACTCACTGTCTCTTTCCATTGCTTTTTGTAGCTGTGAACACTTGTGGTAAATTATGGGAAGGATGAATGGAATAAAGATGAGTATGAAGAGATTTTTATGAATGAGTAGGGTTTTAGGGAGTGTGAATGGGATTTGTAGGGTTTGGGGAGAGTGTAAGTAGGAGTGTGGGAATGGGGAAAATGTATGCGGGGAGTGGGATTTAGGAAATAGGTAAATGGGAATGGGTTTTGGTCTAGGGAATAATGGCAAGGATAGGGTAAGTAAAACAATGGAGAGATGATGAGAACTAGGGTTTTACCCTAGAAGCTAGGGTTTGAGTTTTAAAATGCTAAATACCAAGCTTATCAATAAAAAACCTTGATCACAAGATATGATGATTGTACTTACTTGATTAGAGGGAGAAACTGAAGATTTTGAGGTAAATTTGGCAATTGTAGAGCATTTTGGGCTTGGCCGGGCAGATGTGCAATGCCTCACATAGGTGCACAGTGCCTCCCAAATGCACAACACCCGTGTAAATTTACATTGTAAAAAGTTTCCAGGTGTGCAGCACCTCCCAGATGTGCAATGCCGACCTCAGATGCATAACACCGGTCATAATTTCTTCAAAAGCGCAACAACTGCACTCCTTTGCTCGATGACACTTAAAAATCTCTTCTTGGCTCTCCTTTTAGCACTTGAATTTCAAATCTATCAATGGAATGATTAATAGAGGGATGATCTTTATATAGCTTTTCAATTTTTTGCTTTTTGATGTAGAAAACCCACTTTCATGATGTCTATTTGCTTTTTCAAATACTCTATTTTTTGATGCTTGGTCTTTTTGCTTTGATAGGTGGACTGATGCTCAAATTCTTTGACTTTTGCAATGGCAAGTACTTGGCAATATCCCCGGGTGACCAGGAGTAGCATGGAACCATTTATTACATATGAGAATAATAAAATTTAATCAAATTCAAACATGAAATACAAATGCTCTGTTTTCACCTCAAAACTAGTTTTGAGGTGAGAACTTTATTAAGCTTACAAATTAAGAAATTATAGCTTCCTGATCATAATTTTCATCCTCATGTGTCTACTGAACATTATTAGCAATAATCACTGAATTTTGACCATGGTGAAAATCCTAAGACCTAATGAGACTAAAACCTTATGTCATTGATGAAATGAACTGAAAATAAGCATGAACCATTGAATGAAAGGTATGAAAGGAGGTCAACAGATATATATCATGAGGGAAAAACTGAAATGCACCCTACCATCAGTAGATCCATGACCTAATGGAATGCAACTCATTAGAATGGGGCTCCCAGTATGAAATGCAAAAGAGTAAATTTTGATCACTGATGGTAGTGTGAAGACACTGACACTAACAGGTGCAACCCACCATTGCCAATCCTATTGTTTTGTCGCTCCAAGTAACCCGTTTAGTTCTACCGACGATCTTGAGTCATGTCACTGTCAGTTCTTCGATCCCTCCTTGTAAGTGGATAGGCTATCCCACTGCCTGGGGGGTAGAGTCTAAATGTTTCTATGATGTATGGCATAACCAATGTGATTATCTCACAACCTCACATGGTTGGGATGGACCAACCCTCTTCGGTTGCCATTTCAAATCTTGTTGGTCCCGCTGGATCAAGTAATGTCTAGTACCAGCAACCCAATGTTGGTCCTACTGGATCAAGCAATGTCTAGTCCCAACAAACCAATGTTGGTACGTTTGGTTCAAGTCATGTCTAGTACCAACAACCCAATGTTGGTCCGTTTGGGTCAAGTCACATCTTGTACTAGCAACCCAATATGGCTCAAGGTTAGTACAAACCTCCTTATGTTCCATATGGTTCACAAGTGATGGTTAATTCATCATACATCCCTCAGCTTGGACCTTATGTCCAGCCTGGTCCGTTCACTGCGCCCGGTGGGTATGGCTACATACAGTTCGAGAACTTTCAAGCTGTTATTCTGGGAGCTATTCAAGTACCTTTGCAGCAACAAGGACAACTCCTGCAGCAGCAAGGGCAACCTTCGTTGCAGCAAGGGCCATCCATGCAGCAGAAAGGGAAACCTTTGTTGCAACAAGGGCCATCCATGTCGTAGCAAGGATAGATGATGTTGCAGCAAGGACAACTGTAACAACTGAGGGGCAACCCTCACAACAACGGTAGAAAACCATGCAGCTGCAAATGAAATATGCACCATAATCCTCCCAGCCTATGCCTTTGTAGGGTTAGCCTCTGTAGCCATAGGGACAACCTTTACAGGCAAAAGGTCAACCCTTGCAGCAACAAGGTCAACCTGGGAAGCAACAACCCTTATACTCATATCAATATTGTCAACCCTTGAAAGGGAAAGGCTAGGGTCAAGTCCTACAGCAGCATGCACAGAATCCTTATGTCCAAGGGCAACAGGTTCAACCTCCTTTTTTCTAAGGACAACAAGTCCAAAATCCTTATGTCCAAGGACAACAAGTGCAAAATCCTTATGTCCAAGAGTAGCAGGTCCAAGATGCGTTCGTCCAAGGGCAACAGGTCCAAAACCCTTATGCTCAAGGACATTAGGTGCAAAATCCATACGTCCAAGGCCAGTAGGCTCAACAACCTTTTAATCCATATGTTGCTTATTGGCAAGCTTTGGCTAGACATTTTCAGGGCTTTCAAGGTAAGAATACTCCTTATAGGCAAGGTAACCTATAGTGGGGGAAAAATCAAATGCCTTATGGACAAAATCCTCCACTTTAGGGACAAAATCCTTACTAGCAGGGATGGGCCTCGCTAGTTGGGCCCCCTTATCGACCTCAAATTCCTTTCAATACTCAATTTCTAGATGTGTCTAGACTCACAAATGACTCGATTATTCATTTTCCATATTGGCCTCCAGTTCCATCTAAGACTCTGAGCGATTGTCTGAAGTTTGAAGGAAAAGCGAAAGAGGATCCTTAAGCCCATGTGATGACATATCACCTCTGGTGCTCCTCGAATTCCTATGTTGATGATTCCATTCGTCTTCACCTTTTCCAATGAACTCTTACAGACACTGCAACCAAATGGTATATCGAGCTACCTCGCAATACCTATCGTGACTTTAACACTCTCACCATAGCCTTTCTCACACATTTATAGTTGTCGGTTCACTATGAAACTGGCACCCATCTGTTAACGTCACTCAAGCAAGACACTGCGATTCACATCTTTGATCACATCCATGAATGGAGACATATGCACCATCTAATTAAGTTTAAAATTGCTGATAAGTTGTTGACTGAGTGGTTCACCAAATCAGTTGTAAACAAAATTACTGAGGATGTTGCTATGGGTGGATGCGTTACTGAGGAACAAGCCATCATGCGTGCTCAATATCTAGACCTTTCCTATTCACATTCCATCACGTTATATGATGTGTTACCCAATGCACCCAGACCATCGTCGAATCTGATGACATCTAAGTCTCCGACTACCCCTCCTATTGATGGAGTAGTTGGTTCAGTGACTCAGACCCCTGCAAAATATTCTTCCAAATAGAAGTTGGTCTCCAACACCGCTCCCAATGATTCCTCTCGCAATGCATCCAGCCCTAGTAAAACCTCAGAGATTCAAGCTGTCCAGTCTACCACAGTGGAAAAATCCTCTAAAGGTAAGAAGAAAGGAAAAAGCAAGGGTAAAGCCGATGCCCCAAAACAGGGTCCTCCTAAGTCATTTGTTGGTGAGGCTTCCCAACAGAAATCCAAGTATCCATGCCTCATCTGCGAGGAGGATCACTATACCAAGGATTGTCCCAGACAGTCTGAAGTTATTCATTTGCTCAAAGGGACCCTAGCTGTCTTGAAAGAGCCCTTTCTATCCCAATAGACTCAAATGGTAGACCAGCCTCAATCATTTGATCCCTCTGGTTCACAAGTATTCATGATGAGTACCCCAATCAACATGGCTACCATGTCAAAAGATTATCAAATTCTACCTCATAGGCAGGGAAAGAGAAAGAAGGGACCCCTATTCTTCCACCCCATCCAGTTCTGGTCCTCTCCATATAGAGCGACCTAGTCCTTATTCCGCCATTTGACCACCTTCTTGAGGTGTGCTTTGAAAGTCCTCGTACAATCCCAACGCTCGAGCCACCCAACATTATAACATTCTTAAAGATTTGGCTCAAGTGCCATCAACTATGTATGCTCTCGAGGTCCTTCAAAGTTGTCCTTCTCAGCGGAAATAGTTACTGTCGGCTATTGGGGGTATTGATCCAGGTGACTCTAATCTCATCTGTTTTGACTTGGAAAACCACGTTCTGCATTTACCTCATCAAATTTGCTTTCTCATTCAGGTAATACTAAATGAGAAAACTGTTCATAGGACCATAATCGATGAAGGTGCTTCTACCTACATCATGTCTGTCACTTGTTGGAAGGCAATTGGTTCTCCTACTCTGAACCAATCCCCTAACACTCTAGAAGCTTTTGACAGGCACGATTCATGGCCTTTCGGTGTCCTTCACAACCTTGCCATTACATTGGAGGGAAAGATGGTACATGTCGAAGTAGAAGTCGTTGACACTAATATTAACTACAATATTCTACTCAGATGGAGCTGGACCCATGCCATGCATGCTGAAGCCTCCTCCCTTTTCCACGTGATTCGTTTTCCCCATCAAGAGAAGATAGTCACAGTCGACCAACTGTCCTTCTTTGCCTCTTCCTACTTAGATGGAAATGTTCCATATGTCAAGCACACTAATGCTCCTTATGAGAGTGTGGGTGCAGGACTTTTCAAAGATCCTACCTATATGGGCATATTTCTACTCCCACCTCCTCATGTTGCCTCTATCAACATGATTTCGATCAAGTCTGATCCTTGGTCATCCCTTCACCAGATCTTGTTGATACATGGGGTGAGGTTATATTGTTAAGTCCTGCCTAAATTGATTACATAGAAATTTTTCAACTTCACCTGCGGTATCCTCTGATCATCCTATTTCGAGAACATCTCTTGATGTGTATTCTCAATCCCTGTGGCTTGGTTCTTCAAAATCTCTCGATCCCTTAGCCGAGATTTTTCTTTCTAACGAGAGTATCATGGAAGTAATTTGTCTGGAGGAAGTACCTTGGAACGACACTCATCATTGTTCCTCATTCTTGCCTGGCTTGATCATCATGTCTACTTGTCTCGAGGAGTTCTCCTCTTAGTTCCCGTCCCTACCACTTCAGACGCTGATCATGACTCATGAAGTTTGTTCGTAAGGGAACATGGGTAACATTATCCAAATGATGCCAATTGATATTTCTGTCAAACCTGGTGTCATTGAAAATGTCCATATTGGGAGAGTCTTGAAAGAATGCCATTCTGGTGCATGTGGCAGTCACATGTCTGGATATGCTACTGCTCAAAAGATCCTTTGCGCTGGTTATTTTTGGCCCTCTATCTTCAAGGATTGCATCCTTGTCATTCGCAAGTGCCATGAGTGCCAAATTTATTAGCCTAAGATGCATTCCCCACCCGCTCACCTACATCCTGTTATTATCGTCGGTCCTTTTGCCAAATGGGGCATCGACTATATGACTTGTAACCCTTGTTCGGCTGGGAGGTGTGGTATATTATTGTTGTTGTGGGCTATTTCACCAAATGGGATGAAGCGATGCCTACATACTCTATAGATGGTAAAATGACGACTCAATTTCTATTCAATCACATTATTTCCAGGTTTGGAGTGCCTCAAGCCATTATCACCAATCATGGCTCCCATTTTTGAGATTACATGATGGCTGAGCTGACTTCTACATTTGGGCTTGCGCCGTAATGGCTCAACCCCATACTACCCTTAGACCAATGGCCAAGTTGAAGCTGTGAAAAAAGTTTTGGTCGCGATGCTTCAACACACCATTGGGATGCACAAGTCAAATTGGCATCTCATGCTCTTTTCAGCTCTGTGGGCTTACCAAACCTCGACTAAGGACACAACTGGATTCACACCATTCCAACTAGTTTATGGTCTGGAAGCAACTTTACCGATTGAGTGCAAAATTCCATCCCACAAGCTAGTTGTCAAACTTATCCCTGAGACCTCACCTTAGGAAGAGCACCTTTTGTACCTAGAATGACTTGATGAGACTCGACGTCTTGCTGCTTTGGTCATCGAAGCACAAAAAAAGCAGGTCAATTCCCATTTTGATTAGTCAGTCTCCCCTCGAGCTTTTTCCAAGGGCGATTTGGTTCTTTTGTATGATCAGGCTAATGATAAGCTTGGGGTAGGCAAGTTCGAACCCATGTGGCATGGGCCCTACTATAGGTTTTAACCCCGTACAGAAATTACCTGCATATGAATTCTAAAAATTAGAAAATAAACAAAGGTGAGAGCATAACCCATAAAACAAATATACACAGATATTTTCCTGTGGATCCCAAAAACGGGACTATCAAGTTGATTTTTCATTATGTTCCTTTCAATGTTACAATACATATTTATACATTCTGAAGCATCCAATACCATCGTGTCCAAAACCATGTACGAAAACCATGCATAAAATCATAGATAGGTTCGCCCAACCTAATATAGGGTCCAATTTTTTTTCCCGGGGGCGTTGCCCCAGACCCCAAAGAGGGGGGCTACCTGCCCCCCTCAAACCCCCTGGACAGGGGGGGCTAATGCCCCCCTATGACCCCCCTACTGCGCAATCGGCGCAACAAAGGGGGGGCTCCACTCCCCCTCTAACCCCCTAGTTAACTAGGGTGGCTAATCGTGGAAAGTATATAACACAACCCAACACATACACTGTTAAACATGTGTTACAGAAAGGGGCCTATGAGCTCATTGACTATGAGGGAAATCCCTTAGACAAGCCCCAGAATGAGTTTTTTCTCAAAAAGTACTATGCTTAGGTCATCTTTCATGGTTAATTTTGTACAATAGTGTGTTATTCATTTTTTGTACAGTGTGGTTTGGTGTGTTTTTTGTAAGCAGCTTTCCTACTTATTATAATTTTGACCTGATTTGCAGCTGTCGGTGTCTCCTCACTTCAGTTTTGCTGATGGTGCTTGCTGTAGTACCTGGAACCTATCATCCGCGACATGGGCCATTTATGACCCCCATGGTGAGTTGATTGATCTTCAAGGTATAATTCTAGGTTGAACAACTAATATCATCACTCAGTATAGCACGATTATCGAATTGTTGTCAGAAGCTATCACTCTTGGCATCTGGGATTTGGTTGGCAAACTTGATTCAAAGCTTGTCATCCTTCAACTCAATGGGCAATATTTCATTAGAAACCCTTAGATATTGAGAATGTATCTATGTATTCATCTACTAGAAAGAAATTTTGATTACATTACATATCATCATATTCCTAGACACATGAATACATTAATAGATGCATTAGCTAATTATGTGTTGGATAGACATTTGTGAAACATGTTAAAACTCAAAAAACAAAAAACATTTGTACCATAGTAAGCAAGGAAGTACAACACACACACACACACACACACACACACACACACACACACACACACACACACACATATATACATGTATATATATGTGCCGGTAATGTTTTTCATACATAAAAACTCAAAAAATAATATGTGTGTTCAAAATAAATCGGTGGCTCACATGCCTTATACATTTGTGGCTCGCATGCCTACAAAATGTGGAATGATAGACCTATGCACTAAACAACATGATGCTCATGATAGCATGTAATTGCTCGAACTACGCGAGTCAATAGTCAGTGGATCTGATCTGACACTCCCACCGTATGCCTCTAGTATTGGCATAGGACATCATCCATTCGGGCATACTCTGGGATCCCATGGGACAAACCCTCGAGATTCCGCACAATATCCTCCTCGTTGTTGCTTCCCTCCTGATAAGGAGTGACATCAAACTGCTGAGCGATGCACCTGATGATCAGGGACATCCCAACAGGGCGTTCTGGTCCAACATTTGCATTCATAAAATCAAAATGTCATGAACACATATATCTCAAAAACAATAAAAAACAAAAAAAAAAAATGTTTGTTTTTTACCTCCATCATCATAATCCTCCCCCTTTGGGAGTGGCATATTCAGATCTCCGTGGATGTTAGTATCGCTGTAAGGCCAATCCTCCACCACGATTAGCTGTCATTGTAGCCACGAGAAAAAGTTAGGCTTATAGGACATTTGTTTGCCGCTAGTAACCCTGGGAATCAACTCACTCCAATAGACCATCCGTGGGTCTCATGGCATCGGTGGTTCCACCTCAGTCAGTTGGTATTGGAACAACAGAACCCGCTCTAGGAAGAAGGTCACTAGCACAGACCTGAAGCAAAACTGCTTTAGATTTCCCACCTTAGCTTTTGATAGTTGGCGTTTCATGTTGACTTTCATAGCTTCCGCCCATTTGAGTATAGTGGGCGCCATGCAGTCGATAGCATACTGAAACTTCGACTTGTTGGTCTCATGCGGTGCTTGGGACCCAACCACTTTGTTGATGGTCAACAGTAACACTCTCAACATAAGATCCCAAACAGTCATAATCTCGATCTTGCCGCTTTTTGATTTGAGAGCTTCAGGGAAATATTAGGCAAGTAGCATGGTCACACTTGCCCCAATTGGCATCGAACCATATATATTGACTGGCTCCCCTCTCTGGGATAGTCCCATGATGAAATAAATGTTTGAAGTTTCCAACTCTAGCTGTTGGTCACTAATGATGAAAATTTTCCGATTCATGTCCCAGAGACTGATTAGGTACCGTAGCAACTCAGGTTGATCCCAAAGACCTGGATTAATAAAGAATTCAAGGAGCCCATAGTTCCTCAAATCATCCAAGAAATTTGGGTCAGCCATTGTTTGAGTGTCAATATCCTCATGCTCGCATTCCTTCCAATCCACCATTTTTCACGATTTTTTCGTTGCAAAAACCATATAATCAAGTCAATGATCATCTTTGATCAGAAAAATTTGGATTCAAATGGTTGAATTAAGAAAAAACATGAAAAATTATTTGTTCATGGTGTCGACACGACTGTTTTAAAAACAATAGTGTCGACAGTGCAGTTGGCAGTCTTAGCAACCCCCAATTGGTGTAATTCCGTGCCCGAAAATCGCGCCAATCGAGGGTGAATTATTTGTCCAAGACCTCCCCATGAAATCCAAAAAATGGATAAAAACAGGTGAAACAAGTATGAAAATAGAGCTTAAGGTCTTGGCTCTTACCTGCAACTGACGGCTTAGCAAATGACCTCCTTGACCTCCCACAATCTGCTTTGGAAAAAATTAGGCAAAAGTGGGTAAAAAGCTCTTACACAAAGGTAAAATAGTAAATGGTAAAAAATAATTAGTTTTGCCTCATTTTATTTAGTTTTCATGAAATATTAGTGTTTTGGAGTATTTTTGACCTATTTTGCCTCAAAACTAGATAATGCATTTACCTTTTTGTGTAACGTAGGTGACAGATTGTTGATGATGGTACTAGAGTCACGTTTAAGCTCTTTTCTCAACTCGTAAAAATAAAATGAAAAGATCTCCGAGTAGTTTTCCCTTTTTGACTCGTTAAAGATAATAGAATGGGGGGTCTACTTTCAAGCTCTTTTTTGACTCTTTAAACATGAAAAGATTGCCTAGCTCTTGTCATTTTGAACTCATTAAAGGTTGCAAAATGTCGTTCATCCAGTATACATTTACCCCTTTTTTAGGTTGGGATGCACTATTTACAAAAAAGGTACTCCTTGACTAAAATGGTCAAGCGGTTCTCTCAAGTATCCTTTTCTACCTTTTCGGGCTCGAGAGACACAAATGTACGAAAATGTATCATGTGGACTTTTCTTTTTCATGTCTTTTTCGAACTCTCTAAACATGAAAAAGATACCGAGTTACCCCTTTGTCGGACTCGTTAAAACATTAAATGACATTGGATTCATTGCCATGATGAACGTGAGCTTCTCCTTCCTAGGGATCATTAAACTTACTAGGTCGGATTCATTTGAAGGATGAACTTATAGGGCAAGCATATGCTATCCCCTTCAAGCTTGTGATAAAAAATAATTGGGGTACTTGCCAGAAATGGTGGGGGAAAATTTGGAAATTCTATCAGTCGTGTCGGTAGCTCACTCTTGAACATGACACTTTCTGCTTCGTGTCAGGTTGGGATATCCTCCTTTTCATCATTTGACCTTCCTGGGTTGGGTTGCTCCTTTTTTCCTTCCATTTGATCTCTGCCACATCATCATGACCACCGATCCTATGGATCCAAAAGCTTCCAAACTCCAGAATTGTGTCACCGATATGTTTAAGAGTTAGTCCTTCTGCAATTACACTTACTCCTGATTCTCTGTATCATCTGAAATCGTTCGCATCCCTTTGTCTCGTGTCGATGATGTGGGATACATCATGGCCCTCCATCGATAGGGTCACTTCCTATCGACTTCACCTCATTACCTGGGAAGTTGATTGAGAGACTCCCTTCTAGTACCTTAGAGCTTGCATGCCCTAATGGTAAGTTATTCACACTCGACGATAAGTTCACATCATTGGCTTTCGATCGGGTGATTTCATGGGTGTTAGACATTAGTTCCTTTATCCACATTCCCTGAACTGTGCTTCCAGTACCTTGAGGGCCATTGTCATTATTGGTGGTTTCTCTCGCACTTGTTAATGATTCACATCATTGACCGATAATCAAGCAAATTCCTAGAATGTTCGACTTCAACACATTCATTCACATGTTAGGATTTGTACTTTGATCGGGTCGTATGAAGCGCAAAATCCTGTAGTAAGATTACATAAGTCCGTTGCAAGGCAATGTGAAATGATCATGTTAATATACATGTCTCTTTCAAATGGTTGGCTATGACCATACCGTGAGTTGATATATGTGATCCTTCTCATTATTGGATGGCTATGCCCATGCCTTGGATCCATTTACATGATCATTCTTTGGATGGCTGCACCCATACCACGATTCATGTATCATTATTCAGAGTTTTCAGTGATGTATATGTATCTATGCTTGCTTGCAGGTTTTCCGATGATGGACTCTAGTTCCCCGCTTCCATTTGTAAAGCATTTCACTCCTCACTCTAGTTCGGCCTTCACGCTTTAGGGGGCATCTGTTACACAACATTTTGTCAGTGTCCCTATACTTCCCGCCTACGACCCTAGAGGACATCTACAGTGTACCCAACATGCTTTCCCATCTTGAAGAAACTCCTAGTATGTCCCTCTTCATGAGCACAATAATTCCCCTTTGCATCATTTCCCAAGAATATTCCTTCTATCCCAGTTTACAAGACCAGCTGTATTGACCAATTTTCTCCTCGTGTTGATTTACAGAGGTTAAAACTAGCCCTCACACTGTTTGGATTGAATGATCCCTTTTCCAGTCATGCCGACCCTATTTTGGAAGGTTTTTTAAATAAGGAGTCGAAGCTTCCATGTCTAGAAGCTTTGTAACGGAAGTCTGGTAGATGGTTGAGTTGGATAGAGCCAAGGAAGTCAGTTTGTGCTCCTTTTCCCTATTAAGATGGAACAATCCCAAGAGATAAGACCTTCTCCCATGATTAAAGGAACCATCTCCCATCCATCCAAGCGATATAAACCTCTCTTTTTCCCAAGAAAAAGCTAGTTGGAGTTTTGGAGAAAGTTTGAATAATTAGCAAGTCATTTATAGCTTGTAGCTTTCTAGTGTATGTTTGAGGGAGAATAGTGTGATTTTGGTTTGGTTTGAGACTAGAAGGAAAGAGGCCTTAAAAATTCCATTGCTGGGGCTATCCATGAAGTGCTAGTAGAAGTATGGGAACCCGGATAGGTTAGAGGAGACTAGTAACATCAAGGCACCGATTGTAACCTTTTCTGATTTATATAAATGCAACTATTGATTGATTTCCTACATGAAGTGTCATTTTACATCTTTATGGCATAATGTTACTTGACCTATTAAGTAGGCTGAATAAAATATTGTATGCTATCATGTTTGTTGTTTTTGTTGTTTGCCTATTTTAGGTATTCGACGGAAGGAAACATAAGATAGTTGGAGTGAGGAAGTAGGATCATCACCAAGCAGAATAACATTCTAAGAGGTAGACCCTCTTAATTGATTCTAGCTTAAGGAGATTTTCCATAGATTGTTTGTTTGTGGCTAGACCCGCTCTCTCGGGCTAGAGGAATTGTTTGTGTCCACACTAAGAATTTACCTACACCACACTCTCCTATTTCAAAATTCAATTCCTTTAACATAATTTCCAACTGCTAGAAATTTTGTCAAGAGTTCACAACAAAGGGACCTACAGTCATGGGAAGCTTGAACATATACCTCTTTCTGGGAGGGACAAAATGGATTTGGTTTGTGTTAAGGCTCTACCTAATGAACTCCAATAATTACAAACTGCTAGAAAGTTTGCCAAAGTTCACAACAAATGGACCTATAGTCATGGGAAGCTTGAAAATATACCCCTTTCTGGCAGGGACAAAATGGATTTGGGTTGTGTTAGGGCTCTACCTAATGAACTCCAAGATAAAAATTTTCATCAGCATGAATACAAGAAGTTGGTAAGGAGGCAATTTAGACATATACCATGATTTCAGTATAGTATTCAAACAAGTACTAGCCACCCACCCTAGCATCCTTGTTGAGTTGAAGAATTCATCTTTGTTGGGGCAAGACTCTAGGAGGGGGAACTTTATTGATAATTTTATAAGTACTGGCCATGAAAGTAGAGATAAAGTGTGAAAACCCGTCATTGTTGGGATACTTCTTCATGGAACTGTCCTAGTCAACCAAAAAAATTATTTTCTTATGGGAGTCTACAATGTTGAGGCCTAGGAAATCAAATTCCTTCGCATGAGTGTAAAGGAACAAATAAACCACTATAGAGTAGTACCTGAAGTAGGAGGCTAGGTAGAATTGGTTACTCCACAATTTGATAGCTTCAACATGATTATACAACTGGTAGTACACTGCCCTTGAACTATAATCTCAACTAGTAACTTGTATATCACACATGCATGAGTTAATTATGGTTGAATTTATCAGTTAACTGGTTGATCACTGAGAACACACCCCACTACTATATCTCCCACTAGTTCCTCCAACAATTGGAACTAGTTTAACTGATTTTAACTCAGTCTGACTGGATTAATTGTTACAACTCAAATTAAACTCAACTTAGGCTCCTAAAATTTAGGAACCACTCTACATGACTCAAGTTAGGCCCTCAACTCAAATTAACTGAGCCAACTAAGTCAAACTTACTTAGTTAAATCGTACAAGTTGTCATGTGATGTGGAATTACAATTTTCTCCTAATTTAATTCAAGAGAAAATTAAATTAGGAATTTCTTGTTGCATTTTCAATGCTCCCTATTAGCAAGAAAGGGATTTAAATCTACCCTGATCTACCACCTTTGGAATGTACTGCATGAAAACTTCTCATTGTTGCTATTACTACTACAACATCTGCAACTGAAAATCATCCAAAATAAATAAATCAAACTGAATCAACTGCGTCTGCAACTATCTACTAGGAAAATTGGTCTGTTGTTGATTCTGCTACTAAGCCTCTTGATTTACACTCCTCAGTATCTGACTGACACTGATCCTCCTGCTACTGAATATTGTGGGCCCCTGTAGCAAGGTTAATGATCCAAGAGGCGGTCTCCTCAAGGACTCTTCCCATATCTGCAACTCTAACCTTTGATCTACTCATATTGCTACAACTACTACACTACTATTACAACTACTGCAATAATAAGTCTGATCTCCCTAGGTCCTGAAGTACTAGCATCCATAGGGATTCTTCCTCTGAAGCTAGACTCTCTCTGAGTCTCGATCTCCCTATGGGAAATATCTCTACTCCCTCTTGGAAAATTACACTATCCTCTTGCACTAGAAACTGAATTGCAAAGTTTTGCGTTAGGAATTTTCTAGTTGGAATTGCACCTGCATACTACAACTGGGCAATTCTCACTACCTGTGTCATTGTATCTAGTTTTGCAACTGTCTCCCAGGTACTAACTGCAACTAGATTTGCAATTGTATAATGAAATATTGTGTCTGTTGACACTAAACTTGCCTCTATGATACTGTGGGGCCCAATATCAAACGTAATGATCCATGAGACAAACACACCTCAATGGACCCTGCCCAAATTTATGCAACTCTTGGACTACGGATCTACATTACTTGACCTCCCTCTTGGATGTATAGATACATGTTCTCCTTCTGCCCACTTGGCTCTAACTCTCCTCCTACTAGAGGTCTTTGACTGGTCCTCTTCATCATCATCCTCCAGGTCAACCCAACTTCCAACCAAATGAGGCTTCCTCTTGAGAGCTAAATCATGCTCCCTCTCAACCATAACATCTCTAATCCCTGCCTTGCTCCTCAGGGTTGTGCATGGATCTTCCTCTAATATGTAGAGGCTCTTGATCTTGACACCAAATTGCTTTATTTGACATGATGCAAGATGATTGAGGTAGGCCTTCCCATCTCTGAAGACTACCTCATACCCTTTGTCTTCAATCCTCAATTTGTTCACCAGTTCAAGTTTCTTGGCTTCATTTCTATTACTGAATAGATCATTGAGAGTGTTCCACATAACAAAGGGAATCTCTTTGCCATGTAGTTTCAAGACTCTATGGTTTCTCACACCCTTCAGGATGATCCTCTTGGCTCTAGCTAGACACTTCTTCCAATCTGCTAGATTCTGAGCATCAACTTCTACCAGTTTCAGGATATCATTATCAATGAATTCCTTCAACCCATTATATTCTAGCACTGCCTCCATGCAGATCTTCCATGCAACATAATTCGAGCTTCCCTAAAGGGCATACTCGAGTCTTAGTCCATAGAAATCCATCCTGAACTTGTTGTTAGCTTTGAATAAGAAATTTGCAAAACTTTTTCCTCCTGCAAAGACACTTTGTATTCTTCTCTTATATAGCGATTTTAGCTCTTACACCATGTAGAAATTCCTTGTAGATTCAAACTGCAAACTGTAATATGCTAAAACAAAAGACTTGAATCTACTCTACTCATTAGCGGAAACAATTAATCGATTGAGAAATCACAACATAAACATGAGACAAGATTCAATCACATATGCTCAGAGATTTATCTAAGGGGAAGGCTTGTTGCTGAAAACCCCTTCCTATTTGTATATTCATTAGATTAGAAAATAGAGAAGAAATTCAATGCTTGTTCAACCTGAACAATCTCTACACAAGTATAATCTATCTCACTGCCTCACAATCTGAATCTAGAAAATACTTAGCCAATTTTGTTGCTTGCCAAGCTCCTATTTCCTTGCCTTGTTTCCATGGGAATTATCCCCCTATTAAATATTATATTCCTCAATAGGAGTTGTGTAATCCATCATAGGCCTTCCTCTGACTGCATGCACCACTTGTACAATTTAGATGATTATACAACTGATAGTACACTGCCCTTGAACTCCAATCTCAACTGGGTAACTCATAGATCACACATGCATGAGTTAATTATGGATGGATTTATCAGTTTATTGGTTGATCACTGAGAACACACCCCACTACTAGATCTCACACTAGTTCCTCCAACAGTTGGAACTAGTTTAACTAATTTTAACTCAGTTTGACTGAATTAACTATTACAACTCAAATTAAACTAAACCTAGGCTCCTAAAATTTAGGAACCACTCTACATGACTCAAGCTAGGCCCTCAACTCGAATTAAATCAGCCAACTAAGTCAAACTAACTTATTTAACTCATGCAAGTTGTCATGCAATGTGGAATTACAATTTTCTCCTAATTTAATTCAATGGAATATTAAATTAGGAATTTCTTGTTGCATTTTCAACAATGAGGATCATAATGCCACACCTCTCCTATTTCAAAATTCAATTCCTTTAACACAATTTCGACCTACTAGAAATATTGTCAGGAGTTGACAAAAAAGGGACCTACAGTCATGGGAAGCTTGAACATATACCCCTTTTTGGCAGGGAAAAAACGGGTTTGGTTTGTGTTAAAGCTCTACCTGATGAACTCCAAGGAAAAAATTCTCATGGGCATGAATACAAGCAGTTGGTAAGGAAGAAATTCAGACATATACCCTGATTTCAGTATAATATTAAAAAATGTACCAGTAGCATCCTTGCTGAGTTGAAGAGTTCATCTTTGTTGGGGTAAGACTCTAGGAGGGGGAACTTTGTTGATAATTTCATAATCAGTGGCCATAAAAGTAGAGATAAAGTGTGAAAACCCATCATTGTTGGGCTTCTTCTTCAGGGAACTGTCCCAGTCAACCACACATTTTATTTTCTTATGGGAGTCTACAATGTTGAGGCCTAAGAAATCAAATTCCTCCACATGAGTGTAAAGGAATAGATACACCACTATGGAGTAGTACCTGAAGTAGAGGTTAGGTAGAATTGGTTACTCTGGAATTTGATAGCTTCAACTAGAAAAGAGGGGATGTTAGGGACAATTTTTGGCTTCATCATCTTGTGTAAGAGCCCTAAATTTTATTTGGATACATTTGTTGTATCATCCTCACCAAACAAAAATAGGATAATAGAAAAAATGGGTTGCACAAACTCTGAAAACAATGAAATGGGAAGTGTTTCTGAGTTGGTAGGGAATTGTGCATTTTGGGCTAGAATTAGTTCGAGAAAACCCTGTTTCTCTCCAGTTGAGAGCCCAATGTAATCATATAAGAGTTTGGTCTCTGTAAAATTCTCCAAATTTGGGGATTTCAAATAAATGAAGGCGATGTGTATCAATTATGGGGTGACCTCCAAAATTTCCTTCCTAGTGGAGGAAATACAACAATTTTTCTCTTTGACGTAAGTGGCCATAAGAAAGGATATGAGCTCTGGGAAAGGATATACAATTGGGGTAACTATGTGGTACGATCCCCACTCAACGATTGAAAGGGTCTTCCTTATCTAGGTAGCACCCATAGAAAAAAAAAGGTATGATATTATCAGAGGATAAAAGGAATCGTGAATTTCTCCCTCTGTGTCTATGAAGGCTTCGGCTTGGCCTGAGGTTTTTTTCTTTTGTTTCATCAGGGTTTTTGGCGAGTCATTTAATTTAAGAATGGTTAAAATTTGTGCAAGGACGGGGAGACTGTGGATTACCTGGTAAGCGGAGGGAATTGGATGTTGTGGGTGCATAGAGGTCCTTACACTGGTTGTCAGTTAGGTGGAGATAGCTACGAACAAGAAGAGCGATAAGGCACAACAAAAAATTGAAATAAAGAAATTTGAATGGAAAAGGTCGATTCACAAGGCTTTATAGGTAGGAAAAGGAAGAGATGATGTGGATGGGACACGTGGCATAGTTGGATTGGGTGAAGAGTGAGGAAGGAGGGTTTGCATCAAAAGGCTACACGCTCGCCTAGCAATGGTCTATATTGTTGATGCAACTACTACGTTAGCTTGATAGGTGGTAGGACCATCCACATTCCTCCAACGGGGAGGTTGGGTAGGCTTGGAGACAAGGCTCGACCCCCCCTCCCCCCCAAAATTCATCACAATCGTTGATTTACAATATTCACTTTATTTACTCTGACTTTGCGGGGGTAAGCATTTGCTTAACAACTATGCTTGTTACCCCATCAGAGCTCCTTCAAGGGTGAGGTCATTCTGAGATGGATGAGGATCCACCTAGTAGGCAACCGTTGTTTAACCCTTTAGACTTTGAAACTGGGGAGAGGCCCACATGCCATCACCTTTTGTAATTTTCCTTATTTTTCCTTCTCATTCACTATCTCTTTATCTAGTGATCCAAATACAACAATCTTCATCTGAACCAAGAGCCTCATGAACCAAAATTCTCATCTTTTATCTCATGAACCTGTTGTAGCGGCTACAACCACCCTCCAAAATTTTTCCTTAGCCTCGTTTTGGAGCCTCCCCACCAACCTTTCACAACACCTTGTCTTGCTTCGTCAAGTACATGAGCTTCAATGTTTTGCTTTCACAAAGGTAGTCTGTCGATCACAACTTAATGCATTTTCCTCACAAGTTGTTTAGCCAGACTTGGTCCAGTTGCAGGTTGATCAGCTCCCCCAAGAAATTGCACATTCCTGGAAGGAAACCAGGCTTCCCTCCAGAAATTGCGCAATCCTGTCTGGTAGCCTACTGGGCTGCAGAATTGTGCAATTCTGCTACTCAACACTCACAGTGAAAATTACGCAATTTCCCCCAACATGGTTGTTCAGCACAAAATTTATGCAAATATGGGTAGCAATAATCTATTTTGCCCAGAAATTCCGCAAAACTCCTGGGCAACGAACACAACTCCCAACCAGAAATGCGCATTTCCTTCAAGCAGTTGAGTAGCTGCATGCATGAGCAGTTGGGTTGACCAGTTCCACTCAGGACCAAGGAAACTTGACTTGCATGCATGGATTGCTTTTTCTTGGAATAACAAAGGGAAACATGCAGAAGGCATCCCATGATTCAGGGAGCTATTTTTAGCAGCTAGAGGTTACATGCAAAGTTGTTTTAGAAACTTTCCTCCAAGTGTCGCTTTTTCCTAGATTTGTGGCATGCGTGTCATGAGCCCAAACTTATTTATTCGACACACCAAAGCTAATTATTTCACATCAATCTTGGAGCTCTGACATCCCACAACACATCCAAGACTCTTCAACACATCCGACTTAACTATTCACGGGTAAGTGGCCTCAACTTTTCTTTTTTAGCATTTCTGTCGCTTTTTGTGTATTCGCTTGCGTGAGTGCTATTTTCTTGATTTCTTTGAACACTTGATGTCATTTACATGTATAATAGCTTGTCCTAGATCTGTTTCAATTTTCATTTCTATCTCACTCTTGTCGCATGCATGAAACTGTTTTGCATGAACGGTCATTGATTCGATGACTCGCTTCACCCACATGCATGTTGATTTGTTTATTAAATCTTTCATTCATGTTTGCATGCACTGTAAATCACTTCTACTTTCACTTAGTGTCACCATGCATTCACTATCATATTTTCTTTCAGTTTCCCATTGGCGAGTTTATTGAATCTTTCATTCATGTTTGCATGCACTGTCAACCACTTCTACTTTCACTTAGTGTCACCATGCATTCGCTATCATATTTTCTTTTAGTTGCCCATTGGCAAGTTGGGCCAACCTTGGGCTGGACTTTACCTTCACTGAGACAACATTGCGTAATTTGGGGAAGGAAGGCTCTGCCTTCCCCTCCAGAAATGCACATTTCTACCAAGCACTGTCCTCCAGGACTATTTTGTGCATTTCTAAGGGATAAAGACTGCTAGCCCAGAAAATTGCGTAATGTAGTCCTTGAGCCTGCTGTCACTCTCAGCTGGAATTGCGCATTGCACAATCCCAACAGGAAGTAGCTAGTTTGGATTGCGCATTGCATAAAACCAGCAACCAATATTATCTCCTATACAACACAAACTACCTTTTGCGCAGTTATGGTATCCATTTACCCAACCTCCCAGAAGAAAGTGCCGTGTCATTCCCTGAATTTGCTCTGGTTTTCGCTGATAGATTTCTTGTCATGCATGTTGCTTGTCTCCAAATATTTCATGTGTTCATCCACCTCTTAGCAGTACCATATCAATGGACTCCAACAGAGCAGGATCATAGGACACTGATGGAAATGTAGCTCGAGCAACAGTTGAGCGAGTGTCCTCTAGTCTACCAATCTATGAAGATACAAAGTTGTATCTAGGCAGGGACATAAAACTGAAGTGGCAAGAGGTCAATGAAACATTTGCAAGCACTTTTGAGGATGGCCTCGAAGACTTTCAGGTGTATGTAAACATTCACAAGTCCGACTTGTACCGGATTGCATGTAGATATCCCGCATTCCCATGCGCACACATGATACACTGGATCGTCTCTCACACTAATCCCGAGACGATGACCTTGAGAAATGTTAGTGGGATGAATCTTGCAACCTTCTGGGCATGAGAATACGATGAGATGTATCAGATGTCCACGCCCATGACTATCATGAAGACTCCATTCAACTTACCCAAAAATAGTGCTAACTCCAGAGACATTCTGAAGAACTGGGTAAAGGAGTCGACTTGATTAAGGTTGATACCCAACTAGATCTACAAGAAAAAAGATACTGAGGAAGGCGTACCAATACTTGGTCAGATTTTCTTATCGACTGTATGGCCAAGAAAGCACAGAAACCTTCCCACAGAGTTGGGTGATGGCACTGGACTAAGTGGCTAGAGAAGGAAAACCATGCAACTAATCTGACATATTGGCTCATCAGCTGAAGGAACAAGTAACGAAGGTTCGATAGTCACCCAGAGGTATGCATGTAGATATTTACATGTCCACCTACATCTTAGATGTAGTCTGTGCCCGACAGGAGTTCCTGGGTTTGGAGTGGGCATGGTCACAGATGGAGATTGTTGTGAACACATATTTCAAGTTGTTGTCCGAATGCAACTTCAGAGGAGTAATCACACAACTGTCTGATCATTTTGTCACCCCTGTGTACAAGATGATATTTGAACAAGATCCACCCTGCATATCAAAGGAAGTAATGGAGGCATTGTTAGGCATTGATGATTGGTATACCTCACCGTCTGGCACCTTCATCCGAATGTTTAGCGCGGAGAAGCCTCCGCATGTTCTACCAAATTTTTCCTTGGACGTACTTGTCATGCAGGAAGTAGCATATCACATCTCGGCAGGATTGATAACTAGACTACATCGTTCGCTCTTCCATTGTGGATTGGGTTATATGAGATCTGAAGTATCAAGCAAGAACATGTCGAAGCAGAACTGATGAAGAAGCACCCATTCGACCTCCGAAGCTACAATCTCTATGACCTACATTGCATTATGAAAGATCATTGCATGAGAGTTCAGTTCAATTGGATCCACGGGGCATTTCATTGGGCCGAGGAGGACCCATGGGGATATTGCTACAGTTTCTCCAGACCCAATGAATAGGTCAGCTTCCCTGTGGAGTGGTTAGCGAAGAAACATGAAGGAGCATCATGGAGAGCACCAGTGGCACTAGTGGCAGCAGTGGTAGCATTACCAATAGTGGAAATAGAGGCAAGAATACTAGTATGCATCAAAGGTAAGAGGAAGATTGTTGATCACATAGAGGAGGAGAAAAGCTGCAAGTTTTAAGAAGATCCTCTTGTAGAGCAAGCAACTATGGCTATAGAGGAAAAGAGGCATTAGCGCAACAAGCGAATCGCACGAAGGTAGAGGGATAAGAAGAGAATGGAAGAAGGAGAGAATGAGTTGCACGAGCTGAGGGAGAAACTCAGAAAGGAACAAGAGTGGCACAAACATGAGAGGGAAGCGCAACAACAACAGATACATCAGGGGGCACAACATGTGAAAACAGATGAAGCAACACTCATACAAGTAGTTTATTCATCAGAATAGATGACATCATGTGAACAAGGTGAACCATCATAGGGGCAAGACTTCACTCATGAGATAGAACACGCACTTCAACGATTGGATGTGGAAATGGAGCAACAGGAGTTAGAATAGGACACTGACCTCATGCTTCACCACAAAGAGGTCAACTCACCTGCTTCAATGCATCCAGATGATGAGCAAGTCTCGAATGACTAAGGAGGCACTTAGATCCTCGGTGATCAGCAGGAAGAAGAGATGCACAACATCTCGTTCGACGAATCCCAACAAAAAGTTGTGAAGTCTCATAGAGTGTCAACTCTGGAGGATCATACATATCCTATGCAAGTTGAGGAATGAGTGATCATGACTGATGTGAGAAAACATCCAACTGCATTAGCCAATGCAACTAGAATGTATGCTGAAGCCACTAGCTCAAGTGTTCACTTTCTAATAGTTGAGAATGAGGGAATGACAAAGGAACTACAAATGACCAAGCAAGGAGGAGACTTGGTGACAATGTCTACCTGAGATGAACTGAAGAAGGTAATACTAGACGAAGTATTGTCCCTTGACACAGTTATGCGAGCATTGTACTCCAAGTTTGGTACCGTGCACAAGGCAGTTGTCCATCTCAATGGATGGCAACAACGATGTGCTGGAAGGAAACATATCTTGATGAACTTGCATGCTGCTGTTGATGACATGTAAACATGGATGATGAAGTACAAGGGAGCCCCACTTCACTTTCCTAAGATGATGAAGGCCAATGTGGTCGAGTTGAAGGCACATATCTGTAGTCAGATTAGGAACTATGAAGAGCTCTTATAGTTGATCACTAGCATACAAGCTTCCCATGCATGAGTATTCAAGAGTATGGATGTTGTGGTATGCACACATGTGATCCCATATATTGGGACTCTCACCCAGGTGAAGACAAAGAAACAGGTCTGACTAGAGCTTGACTCGTGCTTTGACGAATTGATGCATATTGCCACCAGCCCATACTTGCCCATCAGTGTAGACATCATGCACAAGTATGTCGCTAGTCTGGCCACATTGAAGACAATGATGCACATGCTTTTAGATGAGTTGGACAGAGAAGACCAAGCAGTGTACCTTGATGCTATGGAGGCAAGAGTCAAGTTTCAAACGGGTGTCACTGTGGAGCACACATACACTATCAAGGATTATCAATCTTGGCATCAATATGCTAATATTGATTAGCATGAGGATGTTAAGGAGTTGGACTTCCATGGTTGTCTAAGTCAGAGTGATGTCTAGCATGGCTTGCTCAAGCCATTTTGTTTCACATGGGTACATGTGCATTGTAATGTAAAGTCATGTCAAGTGTAAGTCAAGTGTCAATAGTTGGATGTAAAAATCATAGAATAGGTGAAGAGTCATGAGGGTAGTTGGACTATCACAAAGGGGAATGTCAAGGGTCACCCCACCCTTTGCTATAAATAGTCCCTCATAACTCATTGTAGAGGCTTTTGGTCAACCAAGCTTTCGATAAGACTATCTTGGAGAGAGCTTGGACAATATTGTAATCTGCCTTGGCTTCTTCACTGCACAGAGATAGTACATCTATCTGGAGGAGAAGGCGGATGTGGCTGTAACGTTCCACTATTGGGACTAGTGGTTGGACATGGATGTATTATATGGTTGGAACTTACACTTATTTATATAATAAGAGCCAACACGTTTCATGCATATGTTGTATTATATTCTATCTATCTTGTTTACTCTAAATGGCATATGTATCTTTTTTTTTACGCATGAATGTATGGACTATTCTGTATAAGTATGTATGAATCTTACTGAAATGTGTTGATTGGGTTAACCATCACTTTGGATTGTCATATAACTTTCTTTCCAGCTTGTTATGTATCTTCACTCATGTGTTCCCTTCCCAGATGAGTACTATTATAGGTTGCCAAGGTTCGCACTCATCTCAACCCACATGTGTTAGAACCTCTCATGCACCTTCCTTAACTCACTGCAGCTGTCACACCCTTGCTACCAACAGAGTTATCTTGCTTGCCTCTGTGTGAAATCGTGGTTAAGGCATTACCATACAACCCACTACTGGGACTCCTACACCAAACAATCTGAGGTCTAATTGGGACTTCTTACCGGGGAGATCCCCTTGACATGTTGGTGGTTACAACACCGTCAACATTTTTGGAGCTAGAAGGAGGGCCAGATGACAAGCTATGTCCTCTCATCCAATTTTTAACCTTACATATCTTTCATGGATTCTTGCACTCTTCTCGCTCCACTATGTTTTCTGAATCATGAAGATGTCACCATCACGAGGGATTTTTTCGATCTCTTGTCCACTTACACGTATGATGGTGAAGGCAAAGTGGCCTGGCCTGTGTACTTACATGACTTTCTTTCCATGCTTCATGAGGAAGATGGGTGTTTTGACAAATAGGCCAACTTTCTTCTTGCATACACACTTCGCTAATCTCCACTTCGATGGTTGTGTAGCCTATTGGCTGACAACGTGCTCTCACTTGAGCACTTATGTGATCTCATTGAAGACACTTTCTATCATTTTGATCTTGACCATCTTGAACGAAGACTATTATAGCAACAAAAGGCTCCACATGAATCAATCATAGATTTTTGGCAATGCTTCCGTGACTTGCAGTTTTAATCTCTGAGGAGCCAGATGAAATTTTCCTATTTTTGGGACTGGTTCGAGTATTTCCTTAAGAAATCTGCTTGTCCCAAGAAGAAGCTTGAGAGCAAGCCTCGCTGAACATTCTTCACTGATGGAGCTATGCAATCTCATGTGGATGTGGTCACTGTCTCGACTGACTGTCTGCCTTCCTCTCATTCAACAGCTCCACCACTACTGAGTGATGTTGAGGATCACGCTCACACACTTGTTCAACTTTCACATCCTCTGAACATCACTTCACTCATTTTTTTCACAATGCTGGTTGTGAGTCCATCAAGTTCCCATATGCATTTTGTTCCACAACCTCCATCTCTGCACTCGGTTGTTCTTCCGGATGATGCTATATTTTGTTCTTCCATTCCGGACTCTTCACTTGTTGTGAATGAGGAACATGCCACTGACAGAGTTGGTGTTGCACAACCAACATGCGATGTCATTCATGAAGAGTATGAGTGGGATCTTAAGCATCAACATTCGATGAAGGATGACTCCCTTCCATCCTAGCCCCCTCCATTATTTCCTAACATCTTTGGTGAACCTTTCATCCATGATTTCGCTTGTATGTCTTCATCCATAGATTTACCCATTGTTGATCACTCACAAGACTCACTGGATGTTGGTCTTGTTATCCTCTACAATTTCCTATGTTGAGGAGGAGATTGAAAGAGGTAACCTTGAACCATTTTCAGCTCAGTAGCTAGCCCTACTGAACCAGATAGGGATCTCTCACAGTATTTATCAATGAATAGATTTAAATAACAATTTTTTTAGGCTAGATATGCATGTTTGTTTGTGTATTTGTGAATTTAGGATTTTAAGGTTTGCTGGACTAGGGTTTAGAGCAAGTGATTAGGTCTAGGCTCTAGGAATGCAGAGACAAGTATAGAAAGGAGCTAGGTATCAGTGGGCTGTGGTATAATTGAAATGTTATCAATGTAGCATAGATTAGAGAGTTTTCAAGAGACTAATGAGCATATGAAAGTATGAATTCATTAGCTTTAGAAGAAAATAAACACAAATATGAATTCCATATAAACAAAACTTGAAATCAATAATCTTGTCTATATAAATGCAAGGAAATTAATAGAAAGAAGACAAAGAATGTGAATAAAGATTATTTATCCATTATAAATTGATAGAAAGAGTAAACAAACACCATAGACTAACTGAACTAGAGTTCTTGAAAAATAGCTGCAACTGCTCCTGTATTAGCTGAAGAGAACATAAACATACAAGCCTCCTCCACAAAAGTACAAACCTTATCTCTAAATGAAAAATGATAAATATAGAATCAATTAGACCACTTCCCCACCTTCAGTAGTCGAATTCCTAGGTGGTGGAACTAATTCCAAGATTCTCTCAACCAACAGGTGAGAGTGCAAAGGTTAAACACAAACAATTCTTGTAGAATTTGTTTTGGATTTTGCTTTCTTAATGAAGCCCATTAAACAACAAAAACAACCTATCATGTCCATTTATTTATGATTACATCATATAACCTCGAAATAACTTCAATTACATCAAAAGTTTTGACTTTGACCAAGTCAAACTGAAAACTAGGAAATTTACACAATGAAATTTAAATGAAAAACATAGAAATTTGCAGAAGCACATTGCCGACTTTGATCCCACTTTAAGGTGCCTTATTGAGGTCCAAATGAATATCTGAAAGAACGGCCAACTATATTTTCAATTCTAGTTTCCATAACACCTTGAATTTTTTAAATGACCCATGGGAAGGCCTTTAAAAACTCAATCTCCCAAGGTGTCTCCTGTAGCGCAGTGCCTGCCAAAAAGAGGGGCAGAATGTTGATTTTTGACCCCTTTTTCTCATTTTTCTAAAAAATTAGGCCCTCTCTAAAAAATATGATGAAATGGGTTTTGAGGGGAGGTCATGATCTTTCCATAACTGCAAACCATTTTTCATTTGGAGGCCTAAGGAAAAAGCGCAACGCCTCTGTCACTGGCCAAATTTCTGCATAAGGCACCAAAATATCCAAAAAACTAAAAATGTTTAGAATTTCTTCAAAATTGGTCAAAAGATGTAAAATGAAGTATATTAAGCCCTAATTGATGCTTTAGAAAGAATCTCTATGTTACCCTTCTCATTTTGATCCTTTATGGCTTCTTTGAGCTTGTTTTCCAATTGTTTGACCTTGACATTGCAAATCATATTCTTGGCCTGGTAGTGATGTGCCATATGCCTTAGTAGCTGGTTGTCTCTATTGGCCTTGTCTAGAAGCTTCTCCAAGTGGTCATTCAACTTGTCTAACCAATACTCCCTGTATTCATTGACCTCTAGGGCAATTCTGTCTTTTAGCTCTAGCTCCTCATCCAACAAGATGTGTTTTTTCTCCTCTTTCAATGCTTTCTTAAGCCCTTTGGTTCTTGTCCTCTTTTTCTTAACTTGTTCTTGAGTTCCTTCAGGCTCATTGATTTTCAAGAATACTTTTCCCTTGTTTGGTTGCTGCAATAGTTTAGCTTGATCCTTCTCCATGATAAGTTGCTTTGCCTTTAACTGACTTTTTTCTTGTTCTAAGAATGAAATGCCAAATCTTTCCCTTGCCATGTTTTCCATGAGTTCTCTGATCTGAGAGTCTTTGTCTTTGATAATCTACTGCATGTTTGAGGGCTCATTTTCTGTTTCTAAGTATACTAACTCAAACTCATGCTCAACCAAATCTTTATCCTGCATTGGTGACCCCTGTTTTGCTGATATGGAAGGCTTGGCCCCTTTCTCTCCATGAGAAGTAAACACAAGCCTTTTTCCTCTTTTTTACATCTTAGTCACCTTAGGTTTAGGTGCTTTAGGAATATTCACTGATTTTCTTGAAGAACCAACCTCCATTTATTGTGTTGGCATGCTTGACTACTGAACTGAAACATTGGATTCATGCCATTTCAATGCTACCTCTAAGAAAGAATCCCATGTCATGCTCTTCTTTGCAAGTTGATGGAGCACTATAGTCTTGATCAAACTATGATGAAAGAGACTAGGATACTATTCTTTGTTTTTCACTTGTATCTTGTCTAACACCTTGGAAAGGCTCCTACATAGATAGTTGCACATGTTTAGAAGTTTCTGAGCGGTAAATTGCATTAGAAGCCGGATGTGATAGGCATACAGTCTAGAGAACCTTCCTTCCATGTGAAGAATTTCATGACAACTTTCATCAATGGAGAATATTTCTCAAAAATGTATCTAAAAGTTATGATATGTGTATGAGCCTCCCTGTATGGTGTTTTCAAGGAGGACCTGTAATGTACAAGATCTAAGTTCATCCCCTTAAACCTATATTCACCATGATCTGGTATCCCTGTAGCAAGTGAAATAGAAACCACTGAAAATGTGAACTCCACACCAACAATAATGACACTTTATCCTTTCAAATGAGTAGCAACCCAATGTAGAATTTTCTCTGCAAATCAACTAGCTCACTGATATCATGTAGAAATTTCACCTGCAAATCTAACTGATATATGAAATGTACTAAAGCATAATACTAGATCTACATCTACCATAAACTTTGCAGAAGCTTAATTGAACATGAGCAACATCAAGCATGAAAACATATAACTGATAAGAAGGAATCAATCACACATAAAAAAGAATAATTTATCCGAGAAAAGCATCAGCCTAAAACGCCATCTTTGTATCATCAATCAAGTGGAAATCCTCAACAACATACAAAAATAATCAGCTCAAAAGATCTCTTGCTCTCTCTGTACTCTGATGATAAAGCTCATGGACTACCTAGCCTTATATATAGAGGCTGCACCTCAGGTCCAAGCTCCTATTTCCTTGCACAATTTTGATTGGGGTCCAATTACAAAACACATGTAAATTGGCCTGATCATACCTGCTATCACCTCAAGTCCAACTATGCAGTCATAGAAGGAATAAGCTTCCTTCCCCATGCAAAGGAATACTTACTAGAAATATCCTAGCATCTGATAGTACACTGTCCCACATCTGACTCAACTGGGTCTCTGACAGAACTGACATGCAATAGTTACCCATGAGTGAATACAAAATTATCTGAAAATAATAGTTGTCACATGCATGCAAGCATCAACAAACTATATCTCATTAATTTAACAACTTGTTAAATTAATCTAACTGAACTTGACTAAGTTAAACTAAGTCAACTGATCCTCTCAATATAGAACTCATCCTTAATTCCTCAATCAGTGGAGTAAATCAAGGACACATTCCCCAATTAGTGGAGAAATAATTGCATGTTCTCACAAAGACTTCAAGTTTGCTTTTCCTTAACTAATTAACTCATGGAGAATTAATTAATTTATTTTCAAATAGCTGTTAAGTTAAAATTCAAATTTTACTTCCCATTTTAGTCCAGGGGCTGACTAAAAATAGGAATCTATCCTGAACTGCTAAAAATAGAACTTCTATTTTTAGCACTTCCATTTTTCATTCCCTGTTGCCCAATCCAGCATTGGTACTCAAACTGCTATTTTTAGTAGTGATATTTTTAGCACTTCTATTTTTAGCATTCCTTGTTGCCATTTTCAACACCCAATCTATCAATTGTTCATGGAAACCTACTTCACACACCCTTTTGTAGAAATCTAGACAATTCACATCTTCAAAGCATTGTTTGATAAAGGGTGATGCATTGATCTCATTGCAGTTAGCTGGTTCATATCTGAGAATTTTTCCTCCCTTATGGTGTTTCTTCCTTTCTGGTGAAGAATCTCCTTCCATGATGATTGAAACCCTAGTAGCAAGAAAATGAGAAACAATAGTGAGGGATGAGTGAAAAATGAAATGATGGATAGGTGGAGTGGAAAAAATGGCAAGGGAAATTTCTAGGAGGTGGATATGGACTATGAGAAACTTGTGAAAATTAAATGAGGTGGAATGAAGGACAAGAGTATTTGTGGAAAATGAAAAACATAGTTTCTAGGAAAACTGTCCAAATTCCTTAGGAATGAGCTAGGGTTTTATTTATGGTGAAGTAATTTAGTGATTTGTAGTTGGTTCAATGGTTCATAATGTATATTAAACATGTGTAGAGGTGTATAATGATAGTTTTACATGTTTAACATATGAAAACTAGACCAACCATCATCAACCCTAGCTCATTTCATGAAAAAATTCACTAAAAACCCTAAATGAAAAAATCTTAAGCTTGAATCCATCTTGCTAAATAAAAAGGTAAGTAAGGTGATGTACTTACTTGTAGAGGAGTTTAGGTTAGCAAGGAAACAATTTGAAAGCTTGAAATTTCAATTTGGGTGAGTTTTTGGACAATTTTGAGCTGCTCTGGCACAAGTGCAATGCAGTCTCTAGAAGCACAGTGCTGGCCTCAGAATCACAACGCAAACTTTGGAAGCGCATCGCTTTAATTTTTTTGCCAATTTTTCCTAAAAACCTGAGTTTTTCTCGCCAATAGATGAGAGAGCCTGATGAACAAAGTGAAATAAAAGGCAAATAAAGTGAGTTTGGGGCTTTTTGGGTTTATATAGGAGATAAAAGGAAAATAAAGTGAGTTTGGGGCTTTTTGGGTCTATATAGGCAAGTTAGTTTTCCTTTTGAGAAGAAATGGGCCCCACAAACCTTTCGAAAAACTGATTTTCACTTTTAAGACTGAGTCACCTTGGAGAGATGAAACCTAGGCTGCATTTTCACTTTTTGAACACTGAAACTTCTTCTCCCGGAGCCTCTTAAACTGAAATCACGATGAACTTGTGAAAACTCATCAAATTAATGTCAAAGAGCTACATGCCATGTTTTATTTAATGCTAGATTTACACATGATGATGATGGACCTTGAAACCCTAATGACCTAATGAAAACTTGAAATTGAATGGAATGATGATGACAACTCATAAAATGGAAACCTTCTTTTTATTACGACACCTTCATTTGAATGAGGTAGGTGACCAGCATATGTGACTTTCCCAAAAGACTAAAATCATTCTTAGGCCAACTAATCAGTGACCAAATTTCACTCTGTAAACCTAGTGACATGGTAACATTTGACTTTGAGACTCCTGACAAAATTGGTAAAAGCATATTTGATTGTTGGTGATAGGCAAACAAGACTGACACTAACAGGACCATCATTCGACAACGTAGAGGATAAGTTATTCATTGAAAATCCACTTGATCTTTCATCTGTCTTTTCTGGAAATGCAAAGGATGAGTTTGTTCACTTTTCATCTACCCCTCTATTTGATTCATCTGATCATGAGGATGCTGATGAAACCATTGATTTTTCTGATCATGGCTATCATGATCCATTTACTTCCATATTTGATCATGATCATGACTCTATCACAGTTGATCTTTCAAAGCCACCAGTTTATGATGATCTATCTAATGATGAAGTTGAAACACCCAAGACTGTTGAGGCACTTCAGCCCAAGCTGATGGTTATGTCAGGTCCTCGCTCTCTTGGGGATAGTCTCACTTCTGATCATGAAATTGTTCAATCACCCAAGGCTCCTCATCACTCATATGTATGCATTGAAGATCAATCTCACACATAGATCTTACTTCCTCCACTCGAACTGCATGATCCTATTGCTCATGCATTGGAAAAATATTACATTGCAAGCACTCGTGCACGACACAAGTTATATTTGTTTCTTTCATTTTCCTGCATGTCACATTCGAGAGTGTGCTTATGCTTCAAAGTTGCATGGAATGTCACACAACACTATGATAAGTCCACAGACTGATCGTCATGCACTTGTACTCACTTATGTCCTGTGGGCACTTTGAAACATGAAGTGTGGTTTTCTTCATTGTTATATCTTTCTTGCTTGCTCGTTCGAACAACTGGGTTTCTCACAGACCAAGCCTTCACCAACATGGGTCAAATAATGCACTGATGGATACATTGGAAATATCACTTCACGTGATGAGGCCCATGCATAGTTAGTGTAGGAGTAGGAGTAGTGTTTTCTTTCAGTTGTTTGCTTGCATGCTTGCTTACTTACATGATTTATTTGTTTATTTGTTTGCCTACTTGTTTTCTTACTCACTTTGCTTTGTTGTTTGTTAAGTTAGCTTGTTTCATTCGTACATTAATTCACATGAAACCATGTATGACTCTTGAAACGAGTTGGGTAAAGTACAAGAGGGCTTGTACAACTATTATTAATTTGTTATCTGTCATATTGCCTCTGTATGAAGAACTTGTTACTTTTAGTCCATGATACATCAAAGGAAAAGGCGTGTTGTTCGAAGTGAACCTTGGTGAAAACACAATGCTTGTGTGCTAACTAGTGTAACCTTCTCTAGTCGGTTGTTTTTGGGTTAACCCTTGTCAGCTTAGTCAAGTAGAGTAAGGTGATGGGAAAACCTTAACAAGCACATCAAAGATACAATAAAATACTTCTCTGCTGGAACAACCTCTTCTGATCTCAATAAGTCGGGATCCCTCTTCTGCCTCTCAAAATGAATAAGTCCTATGCACAGTTGAAAAAATGAAAAATGAAAAAATGAAAAGTGAAAAAATTCGAAATTCGAAATGAAAATTGAATAAGGCGAAAGAAGAGAAAGGATTCTTGCGTAGGTAGGTGATGCAAGTAACTCCGCTGGGGTACTGACCAGGGTCGCTGGCAACAAAGCCATGCTTATGTTCCTATGTGACTCCACTGGGGTACTGTCCATGCCTAATGGAAGTAGAGCAACACCAGAGATGAAACTAAAACTCTAACAAATATACTGCTTATGCACCAATATACCCCTCAACCCCAATAAAAAAACTGTGTTTCCTTGGCTTGAAATGTGTGTCAATGGACCAAGGGTTTCGCAAATGCTACATATTACAATCAAGCTAGTGTGAAACCAAGATGAGCTGAGAACTGAACAATACTTCCAGAGGTGTTATACTTTATTTTCACGAACAAGATCCATTCAGAGAGATGGAGTTCTACCAGTGTGTCGCCAAGAGTTGTAGCGCCTACAAACACCCTCCAAAAGTTTTACTTAACCTTGTTTTGGAGCCTCCCTACCAACCTTTCACAACACCTTGTCTTTCTTCGTCAAGTACACAAGCTTCAGCGTTTTGCTTGCACAAAGGAAGCTTGTCGATCACAGCTTAATGCATTCCCGTCATAGGATTTTCACCCAGACTTGGTCCAGTTTTAGGCTGAGAATCTCCCCCAAGAAATCACGCATCTTTGGAGGGCAACCAACCTTACATCCAGAAATTGCGCAATCTTGTCTGGCAGTTTGCTAGGGTCCAGAATTGCACAATTTTGCTAGTCAACACTCACAGTGAAAATTGCACAATTTTCCCTAGTAGGGCTGCTCAACCTAGAATTTGCACAAATCTGGGCAGCAACCAGCTTCTCTGCACAGAAATTGTACAAATCTCGTGGGCAGCCAACCCAACTCCCATCCAGAAATGCACATTTCCTTTAAGCAGTTGAGCAGCTGCATGCATGAGTAGTTGGGTTGACCAGTTCCACCCGATACCAAGGAAAATTGACTTGCATTCATGGCTTGCTTTTTCTCGAAATAGAAAAGGAAACATGCAAAAGACATCCCATGATTTAGGGAGCTATTTTTAGCAGTTGGAGGTTACATGCAAAGTTGTTTCAGAAACTTTCCTCCAAGTGTCACTTTTCCTATATTTGTGGCATGCGCATCACGAGACCAAACTTATTTATTTGACACATCAGATCTCGTTCTTTCACATCAATCTTGGAGCTCTGACATCCCACAGTACATCTAGGAATCTTCGAGACATCCAGCTCAGCTATTCATGGGTAAGTGGCCTCAACTTGTGTTTTTCAGAATTTCTGTCGCTTTTTGTGTATTCGCTTGTGTGAGTACTATTTACATGTGTACTAGATTTTCCTAGCTTTTTTTTTTCAGTTTTCGTTGCTATCTCACTGTTATCGCATGCATGAAACTGTTTTGCACGAATGGTCATCAATTTAGTGACTCGCTTCACCCACATGCATGTTGATCTATTTACTGAATCTTTCATTCATGTTTGCATGCACTATCAATCACTTTTGCTTTCACTTAGTTTCGCCATGAATTTACTATCATATTTGCTTTCAGTTGCTCGTCAGTGAGTCGGGCCAACCTTGTCCTGGACTCTGCCTTCACTGAGACAACATTACGCAATCTGGGGAAGGAAGGCCTTGCCTTCCTCTCCTGAAATGCACATTTCTGCCTAGCACTATCCTCCAGCACTATTTTGTGCATTTTTGAGGGACAATGACTATTGGCCCAGAAAATTGCGTAATGCAGTCCCTAAGCTAGCTATCACTCCCAGCTGGAATTGCGCATCGCGCAATTCCAATAGCCAACAACCAATCTGGATTGTACATTGCATAGATCTAGTAGCCAGTCTTGCCTCCCAAACAACCCAGAATACCTTTTGCATAGTTCTGGTAGCGAGTCACCCAGCCTCCCAGAAGAAATTGTGTAATCTTGCCCATCAACTTCCCAGGTATTTGTTGTGTCATTCCCCAAATTTGGTTTGGCTTTTGTTGACAGATTTCTTATCATGCATGTTTCTTGTCTCCAGATCTTTCAGGTGTTCATCCGCCTCTTAGCAGTACCAGATCAATGGTCTCCAAGAGAGCGGGATAATTCGACACTGATGGAAATGTAGCTGGAGCAATAGTTGGGCGAGTGTCCTCTAGCCTACCAATATATCAAGATATAAATTTGTATTTAGACAAGGACATCAAACTGAAGTGGAAAGAGGTCAAAGAAAAATTTGCAAACACTTTTGAGGAAGGCCTCGAAGACTGTCAGGTGTATGTGAACATTCAAAAGTCCGACTTGTACCGGATTGCATGAAGATATCCCACGTTCCCATGCGCGAACATGTACACTGGATCGTCTCTCACACTGATCTCGAGGTGATTACCTTGAGCAATGTCAGTGGGATGAAGCTTGCAAACTTCTGGGCATGAGATTATGATGAGATGGATCAGATGTCCGAGCCCGTGACTATCATGAAGACTCCATTCAAACTACCCAAAAATAGTGCTAATTCAAGAGACATTCTAAAGAACTGGGTAAAGGAGCCAGCTCGATTCAGGTTGACACCCAACCAGATCTACAAGACAAAGGTACTGAGGAAGCCGTACCAATACTTGGTCATATTTTCTTGTCGACTATATAGCCAAGCAAGCACGGAAACCTTCTCGCAGAGTTGGGTGATCACACTGGACCAAGTGGCTAGAGAAGGAAAATCATCCAACTGGTCTGAAAAATTGGCTCATCAACTAAAGGAACAAGTAATGAAGGCTCGACAGTCATTTGGAGGTATGCATGCAGAGATTTATATGTTCACTTGCATCTTAGATGCAGTTTGTGCCTGACAGGAGTTCCCGGGTTTGGAGGGCATGGTCACCAGTGGAGACTACTATGAACACATATTTCAAGTTGTTGTCTGAATGCAACTTTAGAGGAGTAACCACATGGTTGTCCGATCATTTTGTCACCCCTGCGTACAAGATGATATTTGAAAATGATCCACCCTACATGTCAAAGGAAGTAATGAAGGCATTGTTAGGCATTGTTGATTGGTATGCCTCACCACCCAACATCTTTGTTGGAAATAATACTGAGAGGGGGGGTGAATCAGTATTAGAAAGTCAATATTATTTCATTTCACAATCAGATTTGTATACGCTACTTCAGTTAATGAAACTTGCGTATATACACAACTGTAGTTAAGGAAACTAGTGTATACCCTGCAGACTTATAATTTAGTTAATTCATCAGATGTTGATCTTTAATCTGTGCATCAGAACCATATAAACAGTAACCAGATACGGTAAAAACAGAGCAGACAATCACACACAAGAACAAAAGATATAAGGTGGAAACCCAATGTGGGTGAAAACCACCTACTGTAATTCGTCTCTATCTTCTTTTACTAAGAAAATTATTTTTACAATATTTCTATACTGGTGTAGTCTTATACTAGTATGCAGGCTTCTACCTGCAAAAGGCTACAACCTTCTCTCGTTCTCCAGCTTCTCCTGGAAGGGAGCTTAAACTCCCTTAGCTCTTGTACTAGATGATGTGTTTAATAGTACGTAGGTGATGACCTATAGAAGGCTACAACCTTCTATTTTTCTTCCAAGGATCACATTTCATAAATTTTTAGACTGATCCATCAACAAAATCAATCAAACATCAAAATATATCTGTATCAACCAATCTCCTTTGCACCAACCAAAACTGAATCAAAAAATCACTTCTCTGAATGCTGTAACCAGAATACAGTAACAGTAACCAGAACCCCATCCAGAACCTAGAACACTGCAACAACAATCAGAAGTAGCTAAAACATATTTTATGAGGTGTACGCTACTTCAATTTGACAAACCTACGTGCATACACACTTGTATCAAGGAAAACCTGCGTATACACACTTTTTGAAATGTAGAACCAGCGTGTATCCGCGCCTTTGCTATAATGAACCTACGTATAGATCTGTAAATGATGATTTTAACCTTTACAATTATTCAGACACCAGTTATACCCAGATCATCATATTTATAGATTATGACATGCACCAATTATTCAGATAAAATATCAAAACAACACAAAGATACTTCTCTTCAAGATCTTGACCCATCAATAGAACTTATCCTTCATCAAGTGCTTAGATTCATCCTTGATTCAGATCTAGCTGTGCACCATAACCCAATGACCTGTATTCTAGATCTTTTTCTTCATTAGATATTCAATACTTGAGTACCTTTACCTAATGATCTTCTCCTCGTTTTATAGTCTTAGGCCTTACTCAATACCATGGTCCAAAACCACTTAGAATCAATACCTTGGACCAAATACCTGGGGTCAACACTTCGGACAAGATGCCTTGGACCAACACCATGGGTCGAAATACCATGGACCAAATATCACAGACCAAAACCAAGTTTTCCAATATGTACGCGCCTTTCCTTTCGTGAAAGTGCGTGTATACACATACACGCCTTTTGATCTGCGAGCCCGCATGTATACGTGGCTTGATCAATGGGGAACCTCTGTATACCTCCTTTTCTTCATTCTGAGAGCCTGAACTATGATCTGTCATCTGAGTGAGTTTCCATCAAGGACAACACCCGTGACATAGCGCCAAATCTGTGTCATAATGCCAACAATCTCCCCCTTTGGACTTGATGGCAACACCAAGTCACTCTCCCCATTTGTCATCAAGGGAAAAGGGTTATGGTCCCCCTTTGTCATCAAGGGCAAAGGTTTATGCTCCCCCTGAGTACATGATGAATTCTTTGATATGCTAAAGTGTGTTGTTCATGCTCCTCCTGCCTGTAAGCAAGGTCTGCAAAAAGATGTTCTACAAGAAGAACATGACTTTATACATCATAAATGACCTTCCTATCACCAAAGACTCATACGTACATCCATATCCCAACCAAGTGGGGGTATACCAAGATTGACACATCCATCTCCCAACCAAGTGGGGATATACCAAAAGTTTATACATTGTCAAAACAGGAACATTACATCCTCCATCCCATGCATAGTGAGGAAACGAAATAGGTCGTTACATGACCTTGGTAATAAAAGATATACATGACATAGAGACAAAATATCTAAAACAAGACTATGATAGTTATCAGAAACTATCATTAGCAGCATCTGTCAATCACCATCCAGACCAGCAACCATGATTTCCCTCTGCACCTGTTCCACCTGAATAAAAAACAACTGTGAAATTGTACCAAGATCTTCTAAGATGATGCCAAAAATGCATTATTAGAGGTATATGCTCCCCCCTAAATCTGTGCCAGATAATCATTGTTAAACCCATATCAGACTCTTTTCAGCCTAAGTCTAGCCCACTGATTTTATTCAAACCAACATATATGCGACTATATCCACAACAACTGGCATATGTATGGGAATACACTTCATCAAACTCACGTACAACCACTTTTCTCTGAACCAGATAGGTTTCAACATCAAGATGATGCATCAACTACTCCCAGCTTCTGTCTAAGATATTCAAATGTCTCTTTGGGCAGCGGTTTGGTGAATATATCAGCAACCAGTTCTTTGGAGGGAACGTACTCCAATTTGACCTTTTGTTCAAGTACTTGTTCACGAAGAAAATGATATTTGATATGTATGTGCTTGGTCTTGGAATGCATGACTGGATTCTTTGAAATACTTATTGCACTTGTATTATCACATAGAATGGAGATGGGTGGAGTACATGTAATTTGAATGTCTTGCAATGTTTGCATCATCCTAAGGAGTTGTGTGCAACAACCACATATTCTGCTTCAACTGTAGATAATGCAATTGAACTTTGTTTCTTGTTGAACCAAGACACTAATCTGGAACCCATATAGAATGCACCACCACTAGTGCTTTTTCTGTCATCCATGCTTCCTGCCCAATCTGCATCTGTATATCCATGAAGTGTAAGATCTATATCCCTAGGATACCATAGAACGAAATTCTAAGTTCCTTGAAGATATTTGAAGATCCTTTTTACTGTCTGCAGGTGTGATTCCTTAGGATTTTCTTGGAATCTTCCAACTATTCCCATCGCATGCATGATGTCTGGTCGGGTACCTATTAGGTAAAGAAAACTGCCAATCATGGATCTATAGGTTGGTTAATGTACTGTTGTCGATTCATCATTTGAGCTGAGACAACATCCTGTTACCATGGGGGTACATACTGGTTTAGAATCTTCCATGCCGTATTTTTTTCAAGATCTATTTGAGATACTTGGTTTGTGATAGAAAAATACCATCTTTATTTTGTTGAACTTGTAAAGCAAGAAAATATGTGAGCTCACCAAGCAGGGACATTTCAAATTCTTTCTGCATTACCAAAGCAAAGTTTTGACTCATGGCTTCTTCATTGCTACCAAAAACGATATCATCAACATACACTACAAGTATTAGCAATTTATCATTATCAATCTTTGTATATAGATTGCTATCAGTTGATCCTTTTGTAAAACCTTGTTGATGGAGGTATTTGTCAAGACGGAAATACCAAGCCCTTGGAGCTTATTTTAGACCATAGAGAGCTTTTCTGAGTCTGCATACAAGTTTTGGATCATTTCCAAGGATGAATCTATCTGGTTGCTCAATATATACTTCTTCTTCTAAGTCTCCATTAAGAAATGCAGATTTTACATCCATTTGGTATACTTTGAATTTCTGAAAGCTAGAAAGAGCAAGGAACATTCTTATGGCTTCAAGTCTAGCAACAGGTGCAAAAGTTTCTTCAAAGTCTATACCTTCTTGTTGAGCATATCCATTACAAACGAGTCTGGCCTTGTTTATGATAACTTCACCATTTTCATTCAGCTTGTTTTTGAATATCCATTTGGTTCCTATGATATTCTTATCATGAGGTCTAGGAACTAATTCCCAAGTATTATTCTTTTCAATTTTCTCAAGTTCTTCATTCATGGCCTTGACCCAACATTCATCTTTTCATGCTTCATTTAAATTTTGAGGTTCAATGGAGGAAAGAAATGCTAGATAGCTTGAAGCTTCTGTAATAGTTCTTCTTGTCTGCACACCTGCCTCTTTCTACCCCAAAATTTGAGTCTCTGGATGATTTTTCTGAACATACCTGGATGGAGTCTTTTCTTCTACTGTTATTTTTTCTTCTGGTGCTTCATTGGATTCTTCTTCAGAATTAGTCTGATTTGATGTGGAAGGATAGTCCTCATCTTCTTCATAATCTTCGGCTTTAACCTGCTTTGGATTTTTTCTTGCTTCATCAACTACAACATCAACACTTACAACAATTTTCCCAAGTCTTTTATTATAACACTTATATCCTTTACTTCGGGAAGAGTAACCAAGGAAAATGCCTTCATCTTCTCTAGGTTCAAACTTGCCAAGTTTTTCATTAGTCTTTTTGATGTAACATTTGCTTCCAAAAAAATTGAATTATTTTATAGTAGGAGTCTTACCATACCAAAGTTCATGTGGAGTTTGAGTGCCGTTTACCCGAATGTTTGTTTTGTTGAGAATAGTGATGGAAACAAATGCAACTTCACCCTAGAAGGTTGCAGGAGTTCCAGACTCATCTAGCATGGCACGAGCCATTTGTTGAACAGTTCTATTCATCCTTTCTACCACTCCATTTTGCTAGGGAGTCCTTACGGTAGAGAATTCCCTTTTTATTCCATGTTCTTCACAAAAGTAGAAGAATTCATCTGAGGTAAATTCCCCTCCTCGATCAGACCTGAGGCATTTGATTTTCTGATCTGATTCATTTTCAACCAATGTTTTGAAGGCTTTGAACTTTTCAAATGCTTCATCTTTATGCTTTAGAAGTCCTATCCAACACATTCTAGAAAAGTCATCAATGAACAATATAAATTATTCTTCTCCGTGAGGTGACTTTTTCCTTGATGGACCACATAAATCAGTATGAAAAACTTCAAGAGGCTTACTGGTTGATCCTTCCTTCTCAGGGAAATGAGCTTTGGTTTTCTTACCAAATTGACATGATTTGCATATTGTATTTTCTAGAATGTTGATATCAGGAAGATCACGAACAACCTGGTATTTGCATGATTTCCTTATTTGAGGGAAGCTTAAATGCCCCAATCTTCTGTGCCATAGCCAATGTTCATCATTTTGGCTTAGATAACACTGTTGTTGTTCTCCCTTGAGTATGTATAAGCTGTTTAGAGTTCTTACGCCTTTGATCACGGTTTCTCCTGTATCAAGCTCACGAACAACACATCCATTTGATCGAAATACTACTTCATTTCCTTGATCACACATTTGACTAACACTCAATAGGTTATGCTTAAGACCATCAATATACATAACATTACCAACTTTAACCTTTTCTTTTAAGAGAACTGAACCTTTACCTTTTATGACAGTAGGAGTGTCATTTCCAAATGAGACCTTTTTTTCCTTTTCTAAGGCATTATATGGCTGAAGTTTTTCTTTATCACCTATCATGTGTTTCAAGCATCCACTATCAATATACCACCGATTTTCTTGTCCTTCTACATACAAGGCTATACCACATCTTTCTATTTGTGGTTCTTTCTTTCTCCATGTTTTGGGACCCAATGAAGTTTTCTCCTTCTGAGATGTTTGCCGAAATTTACTCCTGCATTCAGAATCTTCATGACCGAAGTTGTTACAGATAGAGCATTCTATTTCATTTTCAAGAGGAGAAAATTTATTGTAGGTCCTTTTCATGATCCCAGTTACATTCCTTTGATTTCATGCTTCTCTAGTCATGATGGTTTTGTAAGCAACACATTGAGCATCTTTGTGTCCAAAGTTATGACATGAAAAACATTGGCCATTAAAGAAGTTCCTGCGATGATTGAATCTACTGACTTGGTGATTCATTCTTGAAACATATTAAGTATGGTTTACTTGAGGTTGGTTGTAGCTTCTGTTCATCCTTGAAGTAGATTGAACCCAATTTACCTGGTGATATGCTTTATGCCTTTGCTGACGATTGTCAAATTGTTCACTTCTCTTTGCTGCATCAAGATAGCTTTTAATGGAGGTTGACAACTTCTGTGATGCGTCTTCAGTATATCCAAGACCTGTCTTTATCAGAGGAGAGTGCTGCACTTCGATAATTTCATCTAAAGTTTCTGATCCTTTAGCAAATATGAGATTGAGAACTTTTGTTTTCTCAATATCTTTTCTTAAACCCACAATTTCACATTCTAACTTTTCATTGTGTTTTTCTCTTTCAGCAAGTTGGAATGTCAGAGTATCTATGATCATATTATTTTCTTGTAGACAGATTTTGAGTTTAGAGATTTCTTCATAGAGGTCATCTTCATCTAAAGCATCCAAGAAATCATCATCTTCAAAAGCCATAAGAAGTCTATAGTCATTACCATGTTCATATTCATCAGTATTTGATAAACCATCGCTATCTTCATGCGTATAGTAGCTCTTCTTACTTACATTCTGTTTTCTATTCCATTTTGCTGATTCCTTACCTTTATCAAGCTTATCTTTATGAGGACATTTGGCTGCATAATGACCGACTCTTCCACAAGCAAAGCATTTGAAAAGTAGTTTAACTCTGAATCTTCCAGAACCCCATTGAAGCTTCTTGACAAAGTTTGATTCTTCCTCTCCTTCTGAAATATGTCCTGTTTCATTGAGCTCTTCTCTTCCTAAAGCTTTAAAGGCGACTTCTCTCATGTCTGATGGACCTCCTTTTCTCATTTCGAAAGCAGTTAAGATTCCATGTAGCTGTGTCATAGTGATACTCTGAAGATCTTGCTTTTCTTCTATGGCAGAAAATTTTGATTCAAACATAGTAGACAAAGATCTTAAAAATTTTTCAACTAAAGTAACTTCTTTTATCTCTTCACCCAAGTTCTTCATGCGATTAACAATCTCATCTATACGTAAGAATTAATTAGCTATACTTTCATCATTGTGCATTTTGAGTGTTTCACATTGAATTATGAGAGATTGTAGTTTTTCACGTTTTACCTGGTCATCTCCTTCATAGCTTAGAACGACCTTGTCGCATATCTCTTTGGTGGTCTTGAGCTGCATAATTTTGACAAACTTTGATTGTGACAGACTCCCCAATAATGTGTTGATAGCCTTGGCATTGGTTTCATATTGCTTTTTACCTGCCGTATCTGTAGGAATTGTTGATGGAAATGTATATCCTCCTTCTACGATTTCCCAGACATCTGTTCCAAGAGATTGAAGATAGGCTGTGGTTCTTACCTTACAACAAACGAAGTCGCTCCCATCAAAGATCGGTGGTCTAATGGATGCCTCTCTTTCATAGTTACTCATGATGATAGATCTTCCTTCAAGCAATCAAGCTTCTTCTGAAGGACCTGCTCTGATTCCAATTATTGGAAATAATACTGAGAGGGGGGGGCGAATCACTATTAGCAAGTCAATAATATTTCATTTCACAATTAGATTTGTAAATGCTACTTCAGTTAATGAAACTTGCGTATATACGCAACTGTAGTTAAGGAAACTAGCGCATACCCTGTAGACTTATAATTTAGTTAATTCATTAGATGTTGATCTTTAATCTATGCATCAGAACCATATAAATAGTAACTAGGTACAGTAAAAATAGAGAAGACAATCACACAAGAACACAAGATATAAGTTGGAAACCTAATGTGGGTGAAAACCACCTACTGCAATTCGCTCTATCTTCCTTTAAGAAGAAACTTCTTTTTACAATATTTCTGTACTGGTGCAGTCTTATACCAGTACGCAAGCTTCTACCTATAGAAGGCTACAACCTTCTCTCATTTTCCAACTTCTCGTGGAAGGGAGCTTCAACCCCCTTAGCTCTTGTACTAGTTGATGTGTTTACTAGTACGTAGGTGCTGACCTAAAAAAGGCTACAACCTTCTCTTTTTCTTCCACGGACCACGTTTCATAAATTTTCAGACTCGATCCATCAATAACATCAATCAAACATCAAAATATATCTATATCAACCAATCTCCTTTGCAGCAACCAAAATTGAATCAAACAATCACTTCTCTGAATGCTGTAACCAGAATACAGTAACAGTAACCAGAACCCAAGCCAGAACCCAGAACACTGCAACAATAATCAGAAGTAGCTAAAACATATTTTATGAGGTGTACGCTACTTCATTGTGACGAACCTGCGTGCATACACACTTGTATCAAGGTAAACCTGCGTATACACACTTTTTGAAATGTCAAACCAGTGTGTATACGCGCCCTTGCTATAATGAACCTACGTACAGATCTGTAAATGATGATTTTAACCTTTACAATTATTCAGACATTAGTTATACCTAGATCATCATATTTACAGATTATGACATGTGCCAATTATTCAGATAAAAGATCAAAACAACACAAAGATACTTTTCTTCAATCCTTAAGATCTTGACCCATCAATAGAATTTATCCTTCATCAAGCGCTCAAATTCATTCTTGATTCAGATCCAACTATGCACCATAACCCAATGACCAGTATTCTAGATCTTATTCTTCATTAGATATTCAATACTTGAGTACCTTTGCCTAATGATCTTCCCCTCCTTTTATAGTCTTAGGCCTTACTCAATACCATGGTCCAAAACCACTTAGAATCAATACCTTGGGCCAAATGCATGGGGTCAACACTTTGGACAAGATACCTTGGACCAATACCATGGGTTGAAATACCATGGACAAAAACCAAGTTTTCCAATATGTACGCGCCTTTCCTTTCGTGAAAGTGTGTGTATACGTATACCTCTTTTTCTTCATTCTAAGAGCTTGAACTGTGATCTGTCATTTGGGTGAGTTGCCATCAAGGACAACACCTATGACATAGCGCCAAATCTGTGTCATAATGCCAACAACCTTCATCTAAATGTTCAAGGCGAAGAAGCCTCTATATGTTCTATCGAAGTTTTCCTTGGATGTACTTGTCATGCAGGAAGTAGCATATCACATCTCGGTAGGATTGACAGCTAGACTACATCGGAAGAAGGCAACTTGGCCCACTCTTCCATTGGAGATTGGGTTGTATGAGATTTGAAGTATCAAGTATGCGGATGTCGAAGCAGAACTGATGAAGAAGTAACCATTCGACCTCTGAAGCTACAATCCATATTACCCACATTGCATTGTGAAAGATTGCTGCACAAGAGTTCAGTTCAATTGGATACACGGGGAATTTCATTGGGCCGAGGAGGACCCATGGAGATATTTCTACAGTTTCTCCAGACCCAATGAATGGGTCAGCTTTGCTATGGAGTGGTTAATGAAGCAACATGGAGCAGCATCGCAAAGAGCACCAATGGCAGCAATAACAACAGTGGAAGTAGAGGCAAGCATACCAGTGTGCGACAAAGGTAAAAGGAAGATTGTTGATTGCATGGAGGAGGAGAAAAGCTACAAATTTCGATCAGATCCACTTGTAGAGCAAGAAACTATGGATACAAAGGCAAAGAGGTACCAGCACGACAAGTGATTCGCACGAAGGTAGAGGGATAAGAAGAGAATGGAAGAAGCAGAGAAAGAGTTGCATGAGCTGAGGGAGCAACTTGGAAAGGAACAAGAGCTTCATAAACATGAGAGGGAAGCGCAACAACAATAGATACATCAGGGGGTGCAACATGTGCAAACAGATGAAGCAGTGCCTGTACAAGTAGTTGATTCATCAAAACAGATGGCATCAGGTGAACAGGGTGAACCATCATAGGGGCAGGACTTCGCTCATGAGATAGAACAAGGACTTCAACAATTGGATGCAAAAATGGAGCAGCAGGAGTTGGAATAGGACATCGACCTAATGGCTCACCACAAAGAGGTCGACTCACCCACTTCAATGCATCTTGATGATGAGAAAGTCTCGAATGATTAAGGAGGCACTGAGATCCTTGGTGATCAGCTAGAAGAAGAGATGCACAACATCTCGTTCGATGAATCCCAACATCGAGTTGTGCAGTCTCGCAGAGTGTCAACTTCGGAGGATCATACATCGCCTGTGAAAGTTGAGGAATGAGTGATCGTGACTGATGTGTGCAAACATCCAGTTGCCTTGGCTGATGCAACTAGAATGTATGCCGAAGCCACTTGCTCAAGTGTTCGCTTTCTAATAGCTAAGAATGAGGGAATGGCAAAGGAACTACAAACGACCAAGTAAGGAGGAGACTTGGTGACAATGTCCATAGTTGAACTGAAGAAGGAAATACTAGACGAAGTATTGTCCCTTGACACAGTTATGTGACCATTGTACTCCAAGTTTGGTACCATGCACAAGGCAATTGTCCATCTCAATGGATGGAAACAACGATGTTCTAGAAGAACACGTATCTTGATGAACTTGCATGCTGCTATTGATGACATGAAAACATGGATGATGAAGAGCAAGGGATCCCCACTTCACTTGCCTAAGATGATGAAGGCCAATGTCGTTAAGTTGTAGGCACATATCTAGATTCAAATCTAGAATTATGAAGAGCTCCCGCAGTTCATCACTATATAGGCTTCCCATGCATGAGTATTCAAGAGTATGGATGTTTTGGTACACACACATGTGATCCCATCTATTGCCCTAGACGAAGCCAAAGAAACAGGTCAAACTAGAGCTTGTCTCATACTTCGACGAGTTGATGCACATTGCCACTAGCCCAGACTTGCCCATCAGTGCAGACATCATGCACAAGTATGTCGCTAGTCCAGCCACATTGAAGACAATGATGCATATGCTTTCAGACGAGTTAGATAGAGGACCCTGAGTAGTGTACCCGAATGCTATGGAGGCAAGAGTTAGGTTTTAGATGGATGTCATTGCAGAGCACATGGACACCATCAAGGACTACCAATATTGGCATCAATATGTTACTATTGATCAACTTGAGGATTTTGAGGAGTTAGACTTCCATGGTTGTCTAAGTCAGAGTGATGTCTGCATGGCTTGCTCAAGCCATTTTGTTTCACATGGGTACATGTGCATTGTAATGTAAAGTCATGTCAAGTGTAATTCAAGTGTCAATAGTTGGATGTAACAATCATAGAGTAGGTGAAGAGTCATGAGGGTAGTTGGACTTACAACGGGGAATGTCAAGGGTCACCCCACCCTTTCCTATAAATAGTCCTCATAACTCATTTTAGAGGCTTTTGGTTAGCCAAGCTTCTGATAAGACTATCTTGGAGAGAGCTTGGACAATATTGTAACGCACCTTGGCTTCTCCACTGCACAAAGCTAGCACATCTCTTTGGAGGAGCAGGTGGATGTGGTTGTAATGTTCCACTATTGGGACTAGCAGTTGGACATGGATGTATTGTATGACTGGAACTTACACTTCTTTATATAATAAGAGCCAACACGTTTCATTCATATGTTGTATTGTATTCTAGCTATCTTGTTTACTCTAAATGGCATATGTATCTCTTTTCTTATGCATGCATGTATGGGCTATTCTGTATAAGTATGTATGGATCTTATTGAAATGTGTTGATTGGTTTAACCATCACTTTGCATTGTTAGCTAACTTGCTTTCCAGTTTGTGATGTATCTTCACTTGTGTGTTCCCTTCCTAGCTAAGTACTATTAGAGATTGCCAAGGGGTGTACTCATCTCAACCCACATGTGTTAGAACCTCTTGTGCACCTTCCTTGACTCAATGCAACTGTCACACCCTTGCTACCAACAAAGTTATCTTACTTGCCTCTGTGCGAAATCGTGGTCAAGGCATTACCATATGACCCACCGCTGGGACTCCTATACCAAACGGTCTGAGGTCTAATTGGGACTTCTTACCAAGGATATCCCCTTGAAATGTTGGTAGGTCCAACACTATTAACAAAACCCAAAACCCTATACAATACAATTTTTTTAGGAAAAATAGAAAGGGGTACAACATCAGTTCCTACTGGGTAGAGTTCCTCGCTAGCAAACCATTGAGAACCTGCATATTAGTGTGTTCAGCTTAGGAATGGAGTCAAACTATATATGTACATATACTTAAAACTAAAAATCAAACAAATCAAATTGGTATTTACAATGGAGGTGGGAAAATGTCTTCAGTGTTGAAAGTAGTGCTTCAGGTACTGCCCATTTACAACTCAAACATTTCACCATCCAAATTTTCCAACAAGAATGTGTTTTTACCTTTGTTTTTAGCAATTTTGAAGGGTCCAAACCACAAATGATTGATTTTTCCATGTTTTCCTTTGTCTTCTCTCCTTACATACAATCTAAGCACAAGGTCGCTTGGATGGAAAATTCTATCCTTGGCCTTTTTTTCAAATAGATCCTTCATCTTGTCTTGGTACTTGATTAGATTCCGAGTCACCTACTCTCTGTTTTCCTACAATTCAACTAACCAGTTTATCCCCCTGGTCAATGGATTAGGCTCCTCTTTTGCATCTTGGATGAGTTTTGCTATATGCATATCCAATTGGGTAGGAAAAAGTGCTAAATATCCATCTACAAATTCAAATGGAGACTTGTGAGTTGACTACTTATTGGTTATTCTATTATCCCACAATGTAAACTTTATTTAAGAGTCCTAATTCCTCTGACTTTGTGCTATGGTCTTCTTAAAAATTATGACCAAAGTCTTGTTGGATGGTTTTACCAATCGATTCCCCCATGGGTAATAAGCAATGGAATGCCCTAAGATGATATTAGAACCTTGACAAAAGCTACTAAATTTGGCAGACTTAAACACTTAAGCATTATCAATGATTACTTTCCTTGGACAACTAAATATGGCTAAAATGTTTTCCTCCATGAACTTGATTACCATTGTATCAGTTGCATTCCTGGAAGGGATAAAATCTACCCACCTATGGAAGTAGTCGATTTCTTTAAGGATCTACTTATGTTATCCACTGGATGGTGGATGAATCTCCCCAATGAAATCTAGCCCCCATTCTCTAAATGGCTCTTCCACAAAATCAAGGATTAAAGGCAAGGGTGCCAATTTCTACTTTTCAGCAAAGATTTGTATTTCTTTGCAAGCCTTCACTTGATTATGGACATCACCAAATAGTTTAGGCAAATAGAAGTCAACTTTCATATTCTTGTGAGTTGTTACTTTTTCAGCTCTAGTGTCCCCCACAAGCACAACCATGAAATTCATTTGTTACGTTGGAAACTTCTTTTTCAACCAAGCAAAGTAGCAAGACTCCCATAACATCCTTCCAATACAAATGACCATTACAAATGACAAATTTTTGTGCTTGCAGCCTCGGTTCTTTGTACCTAGTCCTACTAATCTTAGGTGGGCATTCCAGAAACAAAAAATAATGGACAATAGACTTGTATGAATCATAAATTAAATATTTCATTGCAATTTTCTGTACTTCTCTCCTTACACCCTCTTTATTTTCCATCCTCTCTAGTTTTGAATTTTCAGCCAGCAAGTTTATACCAATGCCTCGCAATTGGCCTCTGACAAAATCTTAGCCAATCCCTGACCTTTTATCAAAATTTGTGTGATTGATGCCCATATCATATTCTTGAATTTTGGCTCTCCACTTGCCTCTTTTTCCCTCACTGTCTCCTTGTGTGAGAATGTGTTTTACAATTGTTGTAGGAACATAGGCAATTATTCTAGACCACAGCATATGTTTATTTTTCCAAGATGTCATATTTCAATTCTGCACCCCTAAGTACGTGGCGGAAAAAATGAAACTGGTTTTTCTTTCTCGTCTTCATTTTTCTTCAATAAGATAATTGCAATAGTGTTAGGGGATGCAAAAGAAAAGATAAGAAATGAATTTTGATAATTGGGACTAGCAAATACTGGAACCTCTCCAAAGCCCCTCTTAATTATGGCAAATGATTATCTTGCCTTTGTAGTCCATTCGACCTCTCTATCATTTTTCATCATGTCTATAATCTCCCTCACAATCTTAGTATAATTGGGTGAAAACCTCCTCAAGAAGTTTATCCTACCTAAGAAAACATGTATATCCTTTTTGTTTCTTGGCAAAGGGATGGTACTAATTGCGTCTACCATTTTTGGGTCAGTTTTCACTCCTTTTGAGGCTATATGCCCCAACAATTTTCCTTCTCTGAGGGAAAATTGAGACTTCTTTGGATTCAATGACAACCCAAATTTCCTGCATTTTTCAAATGTTTTCTTTACAGAAAACAAGTGTTACTCATCATACTTTGAGAAGACTGTTATGTCATCTAGGTAAATGACCACAAATTGATATTTCTCCCCAACAAAAGTTATAGCCATTTACCTCTAAAAGGCAGCACCAACATTCATGAGTCAAAAAGGCATTTTGGCATACATGTATGTTCCCCATGGTGTAGTGAAGGTTGTCTTCTTATGATCCTTAGGGTGCATAGCAATTTGGTTGAATCCAGAGAACCCATCGATCATGGACAATCTTGATGACCCCACCACCTTTTGCAAAATGTAATGCATCTTGTGAAAGGGGTAATTGTCTTTTAGAGAAGCCCTATTTAAGTTTCTGAAATCCACACACAAACGAATCTCTCCATTTTTCTTCATGACAGGGACCAAATTAGCCACCCAAACTGAATATCTCAAAGGCACAATAATCTTGGCCTTATGCATATTCTTCACTTATTTATCTACCAGGGGAAGAAGAAGGGGATTAATATACCTAATATTATGTTTGTAAGGCTTGATTCCTAACTTCAAAGGAATTTTATGTTGAATAATACTAGCATCATAGATTTTCAAATCATCATAGGACCAAGCAAAAACATAAGCATACTCCTTGAACGAGTTCACATACCTTAGTTTGTATTCTTCTGGGATCCCTTTGGCTAGCTTAACCAATTTAGATTGTTGTTCTGTGTCGATGTTGTAATCTTTTGTATCTTCCTCATACTCCTTCTTGGATGGTTTAATTGTTGCATCATTAGTATCAAACAGTTTCCAATGGGACCAGTCCTTTTGGGATTATGTTTCCCTTCAATTGAAATATTTTATGCCCAGCTATAGATTCTTCCCAAGGCACTTGTTGTTCATCTCTTTCAATTTCATCCATATCTTCATCTTCCTGGTTAATTAGATAATTGGAAAATTCTCTTATCACCTTTATAAACCTTTTAATATGATCTTCATCCTTAAACACCTGTCAGTATTTGACATTATCTAGTATTGAAGGTTTGTACCTAACCTCAACTTCATATCTGAGTAGGGGATTTTGTGGTGGCTTGAAGGTGTTGGTTGTTGTTGCTAAGGAATGACCATTTTGTTTTTCTCCCTAGGAAGAAACTGAATATTAAATGCCAAGAATAAATTCTCAATCAGATCCCATACTTCATTTATGTAAGATTTCAACCTTGAGTTCCAGGTTTGGCATTGATTCTTAATTTTTTTTATAATCAATTCAATATCTCCAAAAGCTGCTAAACATTCAATTTTCAAAATTTTGGAAGCTTGTAGGCCAACACCAATGCTTCATATTTAGCAATGTTATTGGTAGTTTCAAGTTCCAACTTGTATGAGAGAGGAGTGAGGTTACCTTTAGGGGATATCAGTAACACTCCTACTACATTTCCTTCATTGGAGTAGGCTCCATCAAAATATAACTTCCAAACAAAACCAACTTTTATTTTCTTATTCTCTTGTGAGGGAATATCCACTTGAGTATCTTCCATAAATTCACCATCCAATTCCAACAACAAACATGAGAAATATTTTTCTTGGCCATGTACTAGAGAATTATTGGGATTATCTGCCTTAGTGACACTTTTTACAAACCTGGATTCTATGTACAACCTGCACTATTCTCTAACAAAGACTGAAATAGTAGCATATGTAAGGTCTAGTTTAATGGATCCTCCAAGTTTCATTCCCCGTGATTTGGAAACAAGCATATCAAATCTTGTAGGAATGTATGCAACCAAAATATCCATTACCACAATGTTCATAGGGATTGGAGAGAAATTAACCCCAAAGTCCTTGATCATCCCAAGACATTTTACTCTTTTGGAATCAAAGGAATAAAAATCCTTATATGACCTTGTTATCTGTAGGCCCAAATGTTCCATGATAGACATGGACATTAGATTATGAGAAATTCTTGAATCAAGAATACAATTATGTAACAACAGATCATGAATCATTAAAGTAACATAAAATGGAGGGGTGGAAGGGTCCTACTCCTCCATATGTGGGCCAAACATGACTACAAGTCTCTCTTCCTTCAAGTTTAAACTATCTTGTGTTGAGGTGACATGAGAGACGTCCATGAATTCAGAGATTTGTCTCTTATAGGCAGGTTGTTTTAGAAACTTAGCCAAAGGCACAAATATCTTCACTTTTTTCTAGTTCTTTTTGCAAACTAAAAGAAGAAGGATTCGTCTACAATTTTACTTGGTCTACTGTCTTTTTACTTTATTGATGGATTGGTTTGGTTTGTATTGGTATTTTCTCTATATTTGCAGATTCAGGCCTATAATGAATGGGGTGTGTTAGTGTCTATGAGTCACCAGTGATCAAGTGTACTCTTTCAATATGGTTGATAGGGTCCTAGGTCAAATTGTTATCATTTCAAATAAATTTTCAAATAAAATTTGATCATTGGTTAGTATGTCTAGGTATATTACGGCTACCATCATTTCATGGTCACAAAATGCCATCTTGGTCATGCCATCACTCCTTGTGATAGGTCATCAATAAAGTGTATTGATCACCATTTCATTCACCATCTCATGGTAATTCATACTACAAGGTACAAAGGTCCAAATCATAAGTTTGTAAAAGCATTAGATGTCATTAATTAGGTCAAGTCATCAAAAAGGGTCATAAAGAGTTACAGGAGTAGTAATTAGGGAAAATGTTCTAAAATGATTCCTAAAGTACATTTTGATCCTTATGAATATGTAACTATGCATACTAAAGGTTTAAAGCTGCAGTACACTATCTTATCATTTCATTTTTCAAAAATACAAGTGGTGTCACATTATCATCCAAGGAAAAATAACCTCCAACCTATAAAAATACCAACAAAGCACTCTCATGAAGCATCTCTCCACCATTAGAGTGCACTCTAGCCACCAAATCATCTAATTTTTGCTGCCAAGTAAGCTTTTCGTCGCGCTTCTGGTAGCCTTCGCTGCGTTTTTGGTAGAATGTTGCACTTTTGAAGAGGGAGACAAATCAACCATCATAGAGGTTTTCTTCAGAAATTACAGGTTCTAAAACCTCCTTGGAAAGTAAATGGACCTCCATCACTCCTCCTTTCATCATTTTTCTCACAAAAAGTCAGTGAAACACCCTCTCCTAGTGTTTCGCTGCACTTTTGGTTTCTAGGGAATTTTGTTTCATTGTGGTAAAACCCTCACTTTTTCTACTCAATCACTCACCCCTACACTTTATTTACCTCCCTAAGTGTTTCCCATACCTATTCCCCTCATCTCCTTCACTTTCCCATAAACCCTAGCCTATACTACAAGTTCCTAGGCTAGGATTGTGTTTTTCAGTTTTCTGCCCCTTCCCCTCACTCATTTCCAAAATTTCCACTTTCCTACACTCCTTAACACCTATTCCTACCCCAAAAAGTTTCCCCATACATTTAGAGAAACCCTAAACCCTTCATTCCCTTCCCTCTACAAAATAATCCCTAAACCCCTGTTTTCCCAAGTCAAACCCTATCCTTCCTCCTTATGAGCTAGGGTTTTACCATGGAGACTGGAACTAGTAATACTGAGAAGAAAAAGTACAAAGGAGTAGAAATGTATAGGTATGAGCCCACTAAATTCAAAGAAATCATGGCCTCACCTTTCATCATGAAATCCTTTCAAGATGTATGCTGCCTAGTTTTCTGTGAGAAGATTGAAGAAGTAGGTTCCAATGCCAAATTGACAAGCCTTTTTTCCACCAAATTCAGGAGGGATAAGGCCCACATAACAAGGGTTGACTTCACCTTTTTAGCAGATGCCATTTCTGTAGCCACTGGAATACCTAACCATGGAGAAACTAGTTCAAAGGGATGGATCTAGATATTGAGAACTGCATAGAATTCTTAAAGCCACCCTACAAGAATGCTCCCAAACACATTTTTCCCTTCAAAATGCTCCCAAACACATTTTTCCCTTCACGTGGCAGACCTAGAAGGGCATGAGAAAGACAAGTCACCTAAGCAAATCATCCAAGAGAAAGAAGTAGAAATCAGAGAGCTTAAGGATGACTTGGCAAAAGTGAACGTCATGATTGCATACTTACAATAGGAGAAAATGCAACTTAAGGTAAATCGATTTTTGCTTTCTAAACCTAGGGTTTATTTGGTAGAAAATGATGATAAAGGCAAGAGTGTGATAGATGTTGAGAAATTTTAAGATAAGGAGCCTCATATCAATCCAAGGAGGCCAAAGACTAGAGGACTAAAAAGAAAGGAAGCACTAGGGAGTGAGCCATCTCCTCCACTAGGTCAACAAGGCTCTGAAGACACCATTGCAGCTGAGATTGAGAAAGACAAGGAGTTGTGGCTTGGTAGGATTAATGATCACCTAGAGAAGCTCTTGAAGAATGCTAACAGGGACACCAAGCTTCATAGACACATGGCCATGCATTACTACACCAGGAACTGGATCAACAAGATTAAGGTTAGATATTTGAAGAAGAAACTGAAGAAAACCCTAATCAAGCTAAGGAAGAGGGAAAACTTTGATTTGCTTGCTGATGCATAATTGATTGCATAAAATATAATTAAATAAATTAAAGGAGAAATTTAGAGGCAATTTTGAATTTATTTTTCAAATGCTTAAGTTTTTGTGCATTTTTGCAAATTCTGGCAATTTCATACTGCCAGAAGTGCAGCGAGCCCTTGTTGCGCTTTTTAACAGGGCACTAAATGAGGAAAATATTATATGGTTGGATATATTATGACTTGTACATATCAAATATATACTTGGGTTGCCAAGTCAACTTGCAGTTTCAGAGAAAAAGTCAAAATACATGCTAAAAAGCATGTTTCTGCCACATTGTTGACCCCCTCGTCGTGCTTCTGGAGCAGTCTTGGGAAAAGTTAGTTTTAGCCATCTTGGAGAGTTTTTTTCCCTGCTTGAAGGTTATAAGGATAAGTAGACATCCCAGTTTCCATATCTACCTTTATTTTAGAAAATGGATGAAGAAAAGCTACTCAAAAGTTCCCTAAAACTATTCATTGTGCCTTTGTCAGCAAATCAAATTTTTGAGTTTCTTTAGTCAAAATCCATCTATCATGATGTAATTTGTCTTGTTTTGAGTTGAATTGATGTAAATTATTGTAATTAAGCTTGTAAATGTCAAATTAGTGTAGATTCCTGCTCATCAGTGCTTGTAAAAGTCAATTAAGTTGGTTTTAGTCTAAACAAGGAGTTGATTTCTAACCTCCCTAGTCTTAGGTATGGTTGGAGATATTCTTGCACACAGTTCCTATGATGGTGGATTCGACCTCTGAGGGGGGAAAGTGGTTTTTGATCTATATATAGCCTGATCTAAGTCATAAAGAGGGTTGGATGTTTGAGAATCATAGCTTGGAGCTAGTGTACACTTTTTTGCAGCAATATAACATGCAATTGCAACTATTATCTTGGGATTCTTGTGGTATGCTTCTATGAAAATGTTTTTCTCTATTTATTATTAAATTGAATATATATTTATCTTTCCTACCATCTCTATTATTTCTTGTGATCATCTCATAGGTATTTGAACATAATTCATAAGTTATATGCTCTGTTTTGACGAGATTTTCATGCTAGTGTTCTTTCTTCTAATGCATGAATTCATGGTTACATGCTCATTCTGATCCTCTATATTTTCATCCATATACCACAATGACAACCTACTTCTATCACTAATCATACCTACCTTGCCCCATTATATCTCTTCAATTGATCATTTGAAACCCTAGCCTAGTTCTTAGATCCATGAGCTTCATCCAACAAACCCTAAAAATAAAAAACCATTGAGCTTAATATCTAGCCTAAAATTTGATTTCCTCTCCAGTCACTTCATTAGCTATGAGACCCTTGAGAGAGCCCTCTCTAAATTGGTAGGGCTAGCTACCATATCTAAATATTGGTTTGAGGTTACCTCCGTCGGTCTCCTTTCTCAACCGCAGGACACTGAGGAGTGTTAACAGGGTGGGAGGCTTCTACTTTGGTTGGTAGATTAGCATTGGTAGGTCATTTCCCCTTACCATTTTTTTAGGGATGGCAGGTTGGACATGTTCTTCATTTTTTCCTTTTGTCAGAGATATTTTTTTGGACCTCAAATCATATCTCCTATGAAATTTTTCTTTCATGAAATCATCAAACAACTTATAGTAAGAATCTATCTCTTCTTCATCCAAAGGAAAATTATGATCATCCTTATCTCCTCCCTGTACTTCTGTCTCATGCTCTTCTTCTGATAGAGTTGAGTATTTATTTTCCTAAGCCTCAATAACATCTTTAATACCTTCCTCGAGATCATATTCTATATACAAGGGAGGTTGTATTTGGTCTTGCTGGTATTTTCTTTCTCTTTGCAACAATTTCAAAGGAGGTCTCCTATATTAGGGTTTGAAATTTATGTTGGGGCCTTGTTGTATCTACTGAGGAGGATTTTTTTCCAACTCTAGGTTCACCAACTTGTTTGAGAGGTTTCTAATGAGCTTATTCATCTCATCGATCTTCTGCTCATGAGTATCCCTCGCTTGAACAAAGGATTTGGCTTCCTCTTTTCCTCTTCTACTATCACTATGTTCTCCCTTTCCCTTCAACTTCCCTACATATGCAAAGTTTGCTTCAATTTCCAAAGCATCAGTCTAGATATGATCTAGTGTGAGGGATTTCATCTCTCTAAGGATAAACCCAAAATTTGAATCAAAGGCTCCAACAAACACCACCTTCACTGCTTCCTGTGGAGGTTTAATCTCAACAGTCAAGCTCTTATAAAACTTATTAGATATTTTGATAAATTCTGTGACATTTTCATTGTGCCTTTTCTTTATTGCATTAAATTTAGTCAAGAAATATCCATGGTCTTTCTTCTCTCCCCATTTTTTCATAAAGGTGTTCTCTAATTCCTCCCTAGTGTTGGTTGAGTCATTTGGCAAGATCTTAAACCATTTTCCTGAGCCTCCCCATCTAAATACTAAAAAAATAGCCTCAAGACTACACCCAAATGTTTTGAGTTCAAGTTTTCTGCAAAAGCACAAAAGATTTGAATATGTTTTTGGGTTGTGACATTATCTTCCCCAGTGAATCTAGGCAGGAGTATGAGACAGTCTTGGGGTGTTGCATTCATAGGTTTCTAAGATTCAAAGGAGAATATATGTTTATTAAAAATCTGGGGACAACCATATTTTGCAAAGGAAGTAAAAAAATACTTGTTGTAGGGCTTGGGTGAGGGGTTGGGTGAATAACACCAGGTAATATTTTGTGTGAAATAACTGTGGGGGTTTGCGATGGAATAGTAATGAGAATATGTTTAACTTCTTCAACTTCTAGGAAAGTATGAAATGTAAAAGGATCAGAAATGATAGAAACTTCTTCAGTATTTGGTTCCAGAATATAAAAATTGAATGGGGGAAATGATCTTCTAAGAAGTTCAATTCCCCGAATGAAATCTTAAGATAATTTATCTCAGATCTCTGAGAAATAGAAGCTAAAAATTATGGGGAATAACCAAGTGGATCTAGAGTTATGGGGTTTCTTTCTTACCATATTCTCTTGGATATAATTCATTCTGGGTCAAAGACAAGAGCGGTCTTTTGCTGAGAGGTATCAGAAGGAGTATGAGGCCTCTTGGAAGCTAGGATTACAATGTAAAAACTCTATTGGTTGAGTGGTCTCAACCCACACTTCCTTTTCTCACTAGAAAAAAGAAATGCAAAGATATCATACCCAAGGAAATATATTCTGATTCGTTCCCCAACAATGGTGCCAGAAGATGTTGTGGCTCCTAGAGACAACCTCTGGGTTGAGAAGAAGGTCAGTGCCTAGGACATCTTAGAGTATCTTGGAGATAAATCGATACTACTCAAGAGTTAAATGTAAAACGATTTAAATCTCGTTCAATTACCTTACTCGTAGGCAAATAATATTTTATACATTGACTGTATTTTATTCCGAAGACTTAATGTTTAGCTATGGTGGCCTACACATAGAAAGTGAAGTTCCTTTAATTGTTGCAATATAGGTGAAAGAGGAAATGAAAGAAAGAAACCTAGCATAGAGGGATAATGATAGAATCCTGAGCACTGAATTCCAGTAGAATTACAAAGAGACAAAATGGATAAGCTCATAAACTGTGGAGCACATTTTAAGGCTTTCAATCTCACATACTAAAGGTACCATTTTCCATGACATGAAAGATAAATATGATATACAAGACTGAGTTCTAGAAACTATAATTACATACTTTCTAAGAGGAAAGAAACACATATGAAAATGATAAACTAAGACACAATCACATACTCCACATATCAATACTAGGAGTCACTAAAAAATTCTTCATTAATTTTCAAGAACATCATACATCTCATAAGCTCCAAAACTTGTAGAAAATTACAACCTCTGGAATGGAAAATCAAACCCCTACTAAGTTCTTCCTCCCTTTTATAGGGAAAATCCAAACAGAAAAATTACCAAAAAATCTCGAAGTTCTACAACTATCTAAGATACTCATCTGTTAGAGCGTGCCAAGGGCCTAGCTATCCCAATTATTACATAAAAGATTTGTTTCCTTCTTGAAAATAAAATATTTACAAAATTGCAAAATGACAGGGGTATGCCATGATTTCCAAATCATAAAAATATTCAATGTTGGCTCACTTGATCTATCAAAGTAGACCCATGCTCCACTATTCAAACTCATGGTGGGTTAACTATCTTATCACACCTTTTCCATAGGCCTAGGTTAGGTGCAGGAGTGTGAATAAGAGAAATGTAGGCCATCCTCAAAATTGTGAGCTAAGTGTAATCTGGCCTGGCCACAAACAAGGTCTTCAAGAGCCACAACAACTAGAAATCTCTTTGGAGATATTTTACTATGGTTATGCCCTTGAGAGTGATAGTCTTTTCATGTGATGCGTCTACTTTTTCTTAGCCTCAACTAGTAATTTTTCATACTGCTCCCATGGTAGCGAATTTCCTTGGAAATCCTAACAACTAGGAAATCCTACTCTAGTTCTCTTGTCAAAATTAGAGTTGAATGCTCCAACCAATTTTTCCAAGGCATTCACACATTCTTTATCTATATCCATATTCTAGATCATCTTGGAAATTTCCATGATTACACCTATCCAATCAATGATGTCTATTGCCCTCAACTCATCAACTGACTTCTCATTAAGGAGCTTGATAAATTTCTCAATCGTGCTGGCATTTGTAACATCCTCCTCCTTGGACGATAAGATAGATAATTCAATGGTCTTTATTGTAACTTTCTCCTCCACAACTAATCTTAGGTGTTCCCATATCTTCTTTGTTTAAGAGACGATATCATCCTAGATTAGCCACCTAGCTTCAATGAGGGACATGTTTCGCTGCTTTGATCTCATCTTGTGACACCTGATACTTGTTATTAATTTTATCCACACTTTACTGGGTGGACTTTAATTGTTTCTCCTTAGTTTCAAGCATGTGCTTGTTGCTTTTCAAGTCAATCCAAATCTTCTTAAGCTCGCTCTCTAATATTCACATATCAGTGAGAGCCTTGGTTAACTACTCAATGGAGTTTTGTGGGTTGTTTGGCACAACCACATCACAAATGTGGGAATCAATCTTCTATTTCATCTCTAATACCTTCAGCTTGAGTGCTACCACCTTGTTATTCCTTTCTATCAATTCCTTGGCCAATATTTACTTCTCATTTTCAACTAGAGCTAACTCTTTGGTTTGCACATGTTCAACAACATGAAATTTAAGTTTCTTCCTTAGTGATGATATTTCTGACTATGAGCCCTTGATGATAACATATATGGTAGCCTTATCACTTGGATCCACCCTTAGATTGATAATTATCACCTTATATCCTTCATTTTGGAGATGAAGGGCTCTAGAGTTAGCCTTCTTCTGCTTTATCTTGATAATTGTCTTCTCCAACAGCTTCTTGACCTTGCTGATGGTTAAGGCTCCTTTACTTAACTAACTATAGATCATCTCCCCTATCTTCCTATGCAAATTGATTTTATCTTGAAAGGGGACACTAGTCATGTCTGGAGGCAAGTCCAGTGCTCTTAACTATGGCCCAGAGGGGAGGGACTAAACTGAAGAGTGATACAAGGAAAATGTCATCTGATTTCTTTCTAGGTCCATAGAAACCAAGAGTCTAGTCTGATATGGCACTGAATGAGAGGCCATATGTAAAAACATATCATGCTTTAATTTCTTGTTCCTATCCTCTATCAACTACCCCTCCTCCCATGTAGGATCTGCTGCTGATGTGCTTCGAATTGAACCCAAGATTTCTACCTCAGTTGAACTTGAGGTGGAAGCTTGTTGGGGATCCTCTAATTGCACCTAGAATCCTGGATGGTCTAGGTTATTCTTGGTCAATTTTACCTCAATCTCCTCTTTTTTCTTCTCGTGGAGATTTTCGTTCTTGGTCAAGGATACATCCTCAATCTCGGTATCTCCTGCCTCATCAATACCCCTTTTCTGAGATTTTTCCATTATGCTTGCTGTCTCGACTTCCATATCTATATCTATGGGCCATGAATCAGGATTAGCCTTCCATTCTAATTTCATCTTATATTCATGTTCATAACCAGAGGCATTAATCTCTTTCCTTTTATTAGAAATAATACCATGAGGATCATAATACCACACATCTCCTATTTCAAAATTCAAATCCTTTAACATTATTTCAACCTATTGGAAAGCTTGTCTAGAGTTCACAACAAAGGGACCTACAATCATGGGAATCTTGAACATATGCCCCTTTTTGCAAGGGACAAAATGGATTTGGTCTGTGTTCAGGCTCTGCTGACGAAATCCAAGGCAATAATTCTCATGGGCATGAATAAAAAAAACCTAGTAAGGAGGAAATTTAGACCCATATACCCAGATTTTGATGTAGCCTTCAAACAAGTACCAATCACTCACCCTGGCATCCTTTAGGAGTTGAAGAATTCATATCTCTTGTGGTAAGACTCTAGGAGGGGGAACTTTGTTGATAATTTTATAAGAAGTGGCCACGAAAGTACAGATAAAGTGTGAAAACCCCTCATTGTTGGGATTCTTGTTCAGGGAAATGTCCTAGTCAACCACACACTTTCTTTTCCTATGGGATTATACAATGTTGAGGCCTAGGAAATTAGGTTCCTCCACATACTTGTAATGGAACAGATAAACCACTATGGAATAGTACTTGATGTAGGAGGCTAGGTAGAATTGGTTACTCTGGAATTTGATAGATTTAGCCAAAAAAGAGGGGATGTTAAGGACACTATTTGAATTCATCATCTTTTGTAAGATCCCTAAGGTTGCTTTGGAGAAATTTGTTGTCTCATCCTCAAAAAAAATAATTGGATAACAGACAAAATGCGCTACAAAGTCTTTGAAAACAAGGAAATGCGAAGGGTTTTTGAGTTGGCAGGAAATTGTGCATTTTGGGCCAAAATTAGTTCAAGAAAAAATTGTTTCTCTCCAATTGAGAGTCGAATGTAATCATAGAAGAGTGTGGTATCTGTAAACTTCTCCAAATTTGGGGATTTTAGATAAATGAAGGAATTGCGTATCAATTATGGGGTGACCTCCATAATTTTCTCCTTGGTGGAGGAAATACAACAAATTTCTCTTTGACGTAAGTGGCCATAAGCCAAGATATGAACTTTGGGAAAGGGTAAAAAATTGGCGTAACTAGGTGGTACAATCCCTAATCAACGACCCGAAATGGGTCTTCCTTGTCTAAGTATTGGCCGTAGAAATCAAAACAAAGGTTTGATAGGTTTAGAGGGAAAAAGGAATCATGAATTTCCCTCTCTATGTCCATGAAGGGTTCAGTGTGGCCTGAGGGTTTTGGCTTTTGTGTCTTCAGGATTTTCATCAAGTCCTTCTTTAATTTAATCATGGCGGTAATTTGTGTGAGGATAGGGAGCCTTTGGATTACTTAGTAAGTGGAGGGAATTGGATGTTGTGTGTGCACAAAGGTCCTTACGCTGGTTGATAGTAGGGTGAAGGTAGCTGTGAACAGGCAATGTGACAAGACACAAAACAATTTGAAATAAACAAAATTGAATGGAAACAATCGATTCACAAGGGGTTTATAGGTAGGAAAATGAAGATATGACATGGAGGGGACATGTGGTAGAGTTGGATTGGGTGAAGAGCAAGAGAGGAGGTGTTTCATTAATGGTTACATGCTCACCTAACAGTGGTCACAACTACTAATTTAATTACCACGTTGGGTGATAGGTGGTGGGCCCATCCATATTCCTCTGATGGGATTCTTGGGTAGGCTTGGAGACAAGGCTCGATCCCCCCAGAATTCATCACAACTATCGATTTATAAGATTCACTTTATTTACTCTGAATTTTCAAGGGAAAGTGTTGGCTTAACAACCACGCTTACTACCCTACTAGAGCTCCTTCTGGGGTGACTTTACTTTGGGATGGATGGGGATCCACCTGGTAGGTAACCACTGTTTAACCATTTAGACTTTGAAACCGGGGAGAGGCCCATATGCAATCAATTTTTGTACTTTTCCTTATTTTTCCTTCTCCTTAACTATCTCTTTATCTAATGCTTCAAATACAACAATACCCATATAAACCAAGATCCTCATGAACCAAAATGCTCATCTTTGAGCTCATGAATGAAAAACCCTCTATAATACAACAATTTTAGGAAAAATAGAGGGGGGTACAACATTCCACTAGATCAACCTCTTGTAACGTTCAAGGATGAAGGAAGGAAACTAAGGATAGAATAATGTCCTATGGAAGAACTAGAGGAAGATTTGGATCATCCACTACATTATTATCTAGAAGAGGTAACACACAACTAATTCATAGGTGACCTTTTTTTCTTGTTGGTAAGGCATCTAGTCTAGCAATGTCTCTAAAATCTCTAGGGAAGAGTGATGGGCTTGTGAGTCCACACTAATATGGAGTTAGATGTAATGTTTCTATCAATCTATCTCTTCATTCCCATAGCTAATGGTAGCACCTGAAAGAAGCATTTTCATGATTGAAATATGGTCTATGACAAGCTTGGAGAATTTGGACACAAAGCTTGACGGCCTCCTACATATATAGGGCTAGACATTTGTGATCCAAGTATCTAATGAAACTTAAGAGGGCCTAAGACAATGTTATTAAACAATTAACTTCTCAAAATTATCATAGTAAATGGGGTAGATGAATATGAAGTGCACCTCTATCTCAACCTCATAAAGACGACATAACTGGAAAATTGTATTTCCCTGTACAACCTGGTGATTTATCTTAACTTGAGTTCTATGTGATCCCAATCACATTTGGCCTAGGGGTTATGAAGATAATTGTAACACCCTCCTCCCACATCTACCCAAGAAACTTGGCATCCGGGGTAAACATGCGATGAGAGGCCACTATGATATGATTCGACCTTCTAAGTCATGTTAAGGAAGTGGAACTAATGGAAACACACCATACAAACATTAATCATCAGCCACAGGATCCTTAGGAACCAATCTAATACTTTAGACAACTTCCCTTGGGGTCCCACTAATATTTTAGACAACTTAAGCTCCAGTTTCTCCCATGCTATAGACATGAGGGCGACCGGAAACCCAAAGTCACTCTCACAGGCTTGCCTGCTAGCAACTAGAGACCAAAACTGTTAATGCTATACTAGTGACTCTAGGATTTGAGCCAATTTTTCAGGCATAGAGCCTAGGTCACTGCCTAGAATTGAACCATCTCTTCAAATCAATAAAATTACATGGAAATGGTAGTATTAAAGAAAATACTTGTTTAAGGCCTTGATTGGACCCCTACTATCCATGACAGGCATTTCATCAAACATATCACGAATATGTAATCTACATGTGTAAATAATAGTTTTGAGCATAGGGGTCTCATACTTAGCTGAGAATTTCTAAGAACCATTGATGCCTCAATACATCAACTTCCATTGCATCCATTAGATCATAGATACATTGGTCATTCAATGACAGGTAAACACATGATGAAAGCCATACATGGCTGCTGTCATAAAACACATACATAACCAACATAATAGCAGCATAAATACTCATGAAATTACAACCATATAGACCAGATATAATCCATCAAAATTCTCATAGAAATACAAGGAGAGATAACCTTTCATTAATGATGCAAAATCCAAACCTGACACGGGACTTCCATTTTCCACCCAACCGTAGAATGGATGAGCCAAATATCTCTTCATCCATTCACCCCGTGCCATATTCCAAGCATGAATGTGGGATCTCATAGAACACATCAGTCAAAACTCATCCAAGGTTTCCAGAGGCCATCCACCTCAACCCATCAAACAATTATTCCACCACCCAGTTGGACATCACCAAAACCATCATCATATTGGTCTCCATCCAAGCCTTCCAAGTTTTCTGAAGCATTTGTTCGAACCTAGGCTTCTAGGACTAGTATCTAAACCCACAGCTTATACAGGGCTTCTAGAGAGTTTGTCCAACCAGAGCTTCTAGGACTAGTAACTCAACCCACCAAGGGATTATAGAGTGTTTTTCTAAAGAAGGCTTCTAGGGCTAGTAACTCAACCCAAGCTTTTATAGGGTTTCCAGAGCGTTTGTCCAACTAGGGCTTCCAAGAACTAACAAATCAACCCAAGCTAAGGAAACATGAGAACAACCAAAACAAAATAATGAAAATAAACCCACAATCACCATGGCTATCTAGGAAATGGCAAGGCTAGGCATTCCACTTTCAATCTTGGTCATCCTCCATGCCAATGACAAATCACAACCAAAAATCCACATGCATATGCCATGCATGCCAAAAATAGTGAAGGAAACATAAATACAACTCGGTACCTACAAGAAAACATGATGTAGATGTTGATCTCGATGCCTTCTTGCACTTTCCTACTCTTCCTTTTCCTTCTTGCTCCAAAAATACAAGTATGCCACACCCTACAAGAGTGCTCCAAGAAAACTCTAAGTCCCCAAGAGTATGAGAGAGAGAGAGAATAATGAGAGAGCTCCAAAACCAAACTAAAAAAATGTTACCAACTGATCCTCAAAAGTCTTTTTATGAATGAGGCCTCTATTTTCTTCATTTTCCATTATTTTCCTTCAATTTCCTCCTCACATGCAACCTATGGCCTTTCACCTCCATTTTTCTCCTAATTTCCATTATTTTCATAAATAAATGTGCCAAGAATGCCATTTTTCTTTCCAAAGCCTTAACCATTTCCTTTGCCAATTTCCTTAGGCATAAATAATGACAAGTGATCCCCATCACTAGGATTTTGCCCAACATTTAACTTGGAATAAGTGTCCCATCATCCATGGTTATTATTTTTCCTTTATTTACTTTTATTACATGGAATTTCCACCAGGGATGTTACAAGAATGCACTCAATGATGAGATTCCATGGAATTTGGATAATGAGTATACTCATCACCTCTAAAAAGTGCTCAACATGAAAGACCATCCTTAGATGTAACCTGCCCTAAGATTTTGTCCAAGTGAACTACACAAACCTACTATAAATTTTATCTTAGATGATTCTTTTCCACTCCTACCTAGTAGGTATGAGGTGGTCAAGCACATGCAAGGAATACTTGAATGGAAGAAGTCGATCCATTAAAATACCAATGGAATCCAAAGGTCTAAGACCCCTAAAAATTGACACCTAGTACAACCATAAGGGCTAGATAATGAAATGTAATCTAATGAAAGATAACCAAATATAAATATTGGTCCTAACCCCTCACCGAGTCAATGAAACTTTGAATGTAGTGCACAATAAAATGATGAGGAAAATAGTATTAAGGAAATAAGCTTGAGCACCAAAATCTATTAGAATGATGTGTTGGTGTACTATCTATTTTCATCCCATGATGCATCGAAGGAGAAAGATCTACACTTTGATGACTGAAGCTTAATCCACCTCTAGTAAACATGTTCCCCAAAAATATAAGCCATAAAGAACCATTGGTTGGACAACAAATCCATGAGAGTTATATTGGAAAAAATGTCCTAAAGACATTGTTGGAAACACTCTTAAGAGCCATTAAAGATCCATAACCATTGTTGAAACAATGCTTAAGAAAATGTAAAAGACTAAAGTGAGGAGCTAAGAATCAAAAACTCAAATAATTTTTAGTGATCTTAATCTCCTCTTTTTTGAGAATGTTATGGTGATCCAATAGTAATCTCTTTGATCAAGTGAAGACCACCACCTTAGTTTAACCCAGGTTAACCATTAATCATTGAATCCTAGATATGATCATGCAGAAAAGACACAAGCTCGTCTATGTAGATGCCATAAAGGGTGATGAATAGTGGGAACCCTTTGTTTGACCCCAATGGTTCTCCTGATAAAGTCAAATATCCCATATACAATATGGATATTACCAAGAATTATCTCATATATGAAAATGATGGAAACGAAGAGTGTCTCAAAAATACCAATGTCTATAATCCTCAAGAGCAAGCTAGCATGGAAAATGGATTTGAATGTTTTTGAAGTATACAAATAGGCAATAGAATTTCAAAGATTAGTGGTGTTTCTCTTCAATGATGTCTAAGAGTGTAAGGATGTGATTGGTAGTCTAATGTGTAGAATGTAACCCTACTTGTCCCCTAGCTCTAGGAGTCTTCCTTCGAGCTCTTGAGAAAACTTCATATGAAGGATAATAACATAGAGCTTGGAAAAGGTGTGGCCACACTATGATCATTGTGTAATTGTTTGGATTTGCACAACGACCCAAATTATGGATTGAGTTAAAGTGCAATGTGACTAGGCATATGGAAAACCTATATGGATAACATGGTTAAATAAGTTGGCCAGGTGGTAATCCAAGGTGAAGACCATGCTTGAATAAATTTTCTTTGAACCCTTCCTCATCACCCAAATAACCTTTGAGATTATCTTGATATAATAATAAATACCAATAATGGGGGAAAAGCTAACTTGAATAAGGGTCTATCTAAGGACATCATATAGAGTGGAAGTATGGGAGAACATGGAATCTAGATCTATATCTTGAGAGAAGGGAGAGCAAAAAAGGAAGAAAATATGCCAAAATATTTTGGGGGAATGGAGAAGAAAAACACACAATTCAGAGCTTAATTAGATGAAGAGTCATTTATTTTGGTCAAGGAGGCACCAGTAGGAAGCTTTAAGGCTAGATTAAGGATGTTGATCATGTTGGACAATTGGCATTGTCTAGATTACTAATGGTTGCACATGTGTTAGAATTGATGTCAACAATCATGCTAGGAGATGTGTTAAGCAGTTTCCTTTGTCTGATTGTTGGAAAGAGTTTTGGCATTGATGTCAACCAGATTAGCATGGAGGTTTGTGGCAACATATGTTAGCCTTGATGTCCCCTAGCCTAGCTGTGATGGTAATTGGGTTATTTTGATGTGTCAAGCTCAGGGGGAGTCCCATGGTTGTTGTAGTGTTCTATAGAGAATCATCACAATAGTAGGCTTATTAGAGAAGCCATAAAATATGACTATGATGGTTGGGAGTCTATGATTCCAGGCACAAGAAGAAAAGTCGAGGAGTAAAAAAATGGCAGAGAGTTAGCATCCATTTTTTTAGGCAGCAAACGTTCTCAAAAACTACACTAGATATTCTCTACTAGAAATTTATTTGAATATGATTTCTAATAGTATGTGGAAGTCTGCAAATGGCCTCCTGGATCAAGAGTCATTCCTAGTCAAAGTTTGGTGATTTAAGCCATGAAAGCAGAGTTAGAAGGTGATTGGAGGAGTCTTGGTGCATAACCAAAGAGGAGTCTTGGTGCATAACCAAAGTTGGCAGCACTTCCAAACTCAGTGGAGATTATGGCGAAGCCTCTATGTGAAGAAGGAAGTCCTTGGAACTTTGAAAGGCTTAGAATTTTGGGACCTGAAAGTCCTCAGTAGGCCAAATTTCAGAAGGATAGAATGTCAGGTTGAATATCAGAGCCAATTTTTAGTAGGTTGGACACATGGAAGCATTTTAGAACCTCGAATCCTTAGGACCTCAGCAATTTATTTAAAAATGGGACCTGAAATTTCATGAGGGTAGCATAACCTCAGAGGTTTGGAACTTTGGGTTTTTAGAACCTCGTAATTTCTGATGAATGCAATTATTTAAAAACCGTTGAGGATGCAGAGAATAAGAACTACAAAGGAAATTGTTGCAAAAGCAAAGGTTTGAGAGACCCTTTCTCTCTCCTCAATATAGGACACATGTCAACAGTTAATTGGACCTCAAAAACTGATGTGGCAGATGAAATGGATGTACTACGGACACATGACATTCAAATTAAAAAAAAATTGGGTGGCCTGATAGGGAAAATCCAAGTGACACATGTCACCACTAAGGACATGCCACGTGGAGTTGATGACATCACATGATGTCAGCTTGGAGGTCATAACTTTGGAGGTTGGATTATTCGTAACTCCCTCGTAATATAATTTGAAGAAAAGTTTTGACATCATAGGATTTGACATCATGTTAGCACTTGGTCATGGAGTTCAAAGAATTGAGGGCAAGGAGCAAGTCTAGCACCCAAGTACTATGAGTATTTCGGAGGTTGGAATTTCAAAACTCCTCCAAAATTGAATTATGAAGGAATTTCTGATACAGGGAGATCCGATGTGGTGGAGCTTGGTTGTGGGAGACCCAAAGGACCAAGGGTGTAGAGCGGGGTTAGAACCTAAGTGTTATGAAGAATTTCAGAGCTTAGAGTTTTGTAACTCCTGTACACATGATTTATGAAAACGTTATGATGAAAGGGGCTCTAATGTATGTTGGCATCTGGACGTAGAAACCCAAAAGAACCAAGGGAAAGAATAGTAAAAAAGGAATATAGGCCCCCGGCAGGATCTAAAGGCCTTAGCACCTTAGTGCTAAGACATTGATCACAACTCTCGGTTCCATGGTGTAAAACAAGAAGGAGTTGAGCAAAAGGAGCTAAAGGTAAAATCAGATGCTCGTGATTTCAGAAGGTCATTATAATGAAATTTATGACATGAAGGAGATTCAATACGACTGTAAATAGGAGAATGAAGTCATCAGTCACAACACATGGTCCTATGCTGTGTAAAGCTAAAATGGGCTTAGCAAGAAGGAGCTGAATGAATCAGAATAATGTGATTTCGTAACATCAAAATAATTAGAGTTACGAAATGTTTGGGCTCAAAAATTTCACTATGGAGCAAAAGCTCTGAAATGGTAGCACATAGGTATTGTAGGATGAATGAGTTGACAACTAAAGAGTAAATGATCTCATAGTGGTGTCACAGGAGTAATGGCGACTACAAATATCGCTAGGTCAAGCTAGAGGACCACGGTTGCACAGGATGAAGTGATGGTCCTGCCATGAGCTGAGACATGCCTTATTGAATTAAGTGAGCTGAGACAAGCCATCCTAAAGTACCTGTCAAGCTCTATAGGAAACCAATAAGCATGTGGAACCTCATTGAGTGTGCAGGTGGACTAAGGATTTATTTCTCAGTATGGAGAAGTAATCAGATGCTAATTCTCAGTGGTTAATGAGGCAAAAATGGTCAGGTTAGACACAAGAAAAAGATGAAGAAGTCATGTAGAGGTACAATTGGGTAGAGTAAATGATAGAGTGATGGGAAGTAGAGGCAACATCGAGCAGAGTGTAGCAGAGGAACAAGACCCAGGAACTCAAATGAGCAAAATGGGGGGAATGCAACATTGTTGAGAGAGAGCTGTGTGGAGAGATCTGTGCTGAGTGTGCGTTATTATGTGTGAGGCTAAGTGAACTTGTTCTGCTGTGAAAAGATAAGAGTGCCTAAGCAGAATAAAGAGACCTCGAGAGAGATCCAGTGCTGCTCTTTTAAAGGACGAAGGTGCTTGTGTAGAGGGAGGGCCAAGAGCAATATGATCTTGTGTACATTGGACAAAGGTACGAGAGCAGTATGATGCTGTTTGCAGTGGACAGAGGGCTGAAATTAGTATAATGTTGTGGTGGTGGCAGTAGGCTGCTATAGAGTAAGAAAAGTTAGTAGAGACTGAGTGTTGTGTGGGCCAAGGGCTGAAGAGGACAAAGCTGATATCAAGTAGAGTGGCTGCCAATAAAAGTAAATATTAAGTTCCTATTTGAGTGTGGGTTGGAGAGTTGGTGCTTCCATCTCTAGTGGTTGCTTGAGATGGCTTGGGGGTTGGTGCCTATTACAAGTTGGTTCTTTCATAAATCCAAGGAGCTGCAAGTTGGTGCGTGCAACAAATCCGTGAATTTGGTGCTTCACATGGTGCTTCGGGTAAGTTGGAAATGTGTTTACAAATGGAGTTGGTGCTTCCTAATAGTGGGTGCTAGAAAACAATCAAAGAGATTTGGTGATTCCTATGAGTGGTGGCTCACAAACATATTGATGTAATAAAATAGGTGCTCTTATTTTACATCAATAACAACAATAAGATTTGGTGGTTTTTTCCTGAAAGGATTTACAGGTAAACCTTTATGACTCATGTATTTGTTGCTCATGATGTGTATGCTTATGTTGATTTATATGGATTCTATTATGGTTTGTTAAATGCTTCTCTCATATAATGGGTGCCAAGTTTGAATGAAAAATAATTTTTCATATGAAGTTAAAATTAGCCTTAATACTAATTCACCCTCCTCTCAGTATTAACATTGTTTCCAACAATTAGTATCAAAGCATAGTTCCTTTAGGAATAGCTTAACCATTATAAGGTATATCAAAGGGAAACAATGGCTAATTAAACTTGGCTTACATCAAAAGAAGTTCCATTCTTAAATGGATCAAAGGATGTATTCTGGAAGGTTAGAATAGAATCATATTTAATGGATTTGGATGTTGAAGTATGGCACTCCGTATTGAATGGAGAAAAGAGTGAGAAGAATGAATAAGCCAAAAACATTATCATGAAAGGGCTATCTAAGCTAGATGTTGATAAAGTGAGGCATTGTGTGTCAACAAAGGAAGTGGAAATATTGCAATGTCTATATGGAGGATAGAAATACATAGCTCAAGAAGAGGTCGAAGAACCTTTCTGCTCAAGTATTGAACCTAAATTTGTGAAGGCTGCTAATTATGAGAAAAAGAGAAGGAAGAAGTAGAAGAAATAATCCCATAAAAGAGGTTTTGAGAAGATTGAATATGTTCCTCTTAATTCTCAAGTTGCTTCTCATCACTCTCGAGATGATGATGAAAAATCATAATAGAAGCCAGAAAAGCTCTGAAGATGAGCTATTTCTTTGTGATGAATGTAAAGAAATAGGTAATTCATTATCTAGATTTTCATGTGGATCACTTGAAGATAGAGATAGCCATGCATCTAGTAGTAGTAATGAAGATATACCCACTTTAGTAGCAATAAAAAATGAGGGATCCTCTGAAGGATAAGAGAGTATATCCCGTGACGAGAATAGGGGTATCACTAAAAGCAATGAAGATGGAATACCCCTTAGGCCTGTGGAAAACTTCATGGAAATAGAGATTGGTTTATATGTATGTGGTCACTCAGCTAGAATCTCTAATACTGAAGGGAAGGGTATGAATGAAAGGATGTACTTTAAAAAGAATTTGATCTCTTCTCTAAAGGAGATGAAGGACTTATCAGAGGCAAATCTCAAGCAAGAGGAGAAACTATAAATTTATGAGCTTGAGAATGAAAAGTTGAGAAAAATAATAGTAAATAATAGTGGCATGTTGACCAATCAACTGAGTAACAAGGAAGCTTATTGTGAGAGACTACATATTGAAGTAGTCTCATTGAGACATGACATAGAAAATTAAAATAAAGAGTTGTAAAAATATCAAAAGCTTGAGGAGAGCAAGAAAGTATTGGATGAGATGCTTGGAAAGAAAATATCCCCTCTCATCAAGGCTGGTTTGGGTTTCAAAGAAAAACCAAGCTTTAATATTGTGAAGGCTGAAGGGTCAACTTCCCAGCTAAAGGAAACTTGAGGTTCTAACAACAATAGAGGAAAAGAAGTTTCTGAACTCCAACAAAAAGGAAAGAAGCAACAACAAAAGAAGAAAGGGAAGCTACAAGAAAGAGTGCAAGGAAACAATGCAAACTATCATGAAAGGCACATGAAGAACCAACAAAGGTCCTTTCATCCTCAAGGAAAAAGCCCTCAAAGAAGAGGTATCTTCAATCCTCAAAAGCCTTTTCATGGTTATTGTTTTTCTTGAAACAATAGGACATAAATCCATAAACTGTAGATGGAATGAAAGAAAATGAGATGCGTCAGGTCGCAGCAACCCAAGAATGCGTAAAGAGTCTAGGAGAAGGTAGGTTGGTAGTGATATGAGTCATGAAAATATTTCTGGAATATATGGTAATTCCTCTGCCACATTTTGAAGCCATATCGAATGCAACAATTGTGGATATCTTGGGCACAAGAGAGCTAGCTACAGATACGAGAAAAAATGGCATGCTTCTCAACACATGCATACAAATGTAACAAATCGAGACTTGAAGACAAGAAGAAACAATGGAGTTGAGTAATACAAGTTTGTCTTCAATGCTCTGTGTTAAAAGAGCAAGATGAAAAGAGGATGAAGAAATAATAAGAATGATCCTCTTACCCTTGTGGTGGACCCCTCTGTGAGGTAGAAAGGCAGCAAGAAGATTTGGGTGAAGAAAGAGGAACGGAAGGTGAAGATTCCCCTAGCCATGCGCAACCAAGAAAAGGCCCAAATCTGGAAAAGATGAAGCTGGAAGGAAAATCCTCTATCAATACTCGACTTTTGGAAGTTTGGAAGAATAAGCAGGATGATCTTCTCAGGCGGAGTAGATCCTTTGTTTCTCTTTAGTAAAGGAAAAGAATGGCCTCAATGGAGGATGATTATGCCAGATGCAAGAAGCTATGAACATAAGGTGCATCTGATTGTTGAAAGTATGGTCGTTCTTTCTTGCTAATTACAAGAATAAATTGGTTTGTTTTAAATGTATCATAATTAAAAAAAAGGAGAGGAGGAGCGCAACCAACATAATTGCAGGGGGAGTACACACCAAAATTTTATGTTGTGGAAGACGAATATGAGCTGCAGTAGAAGTATGGAATGACATAAAGGACATAGTCAAGTCAGTTCCACATGATTAGTCCCCACGCAGAAGCAAGGAAGCGGTTGCAAAATATCAGAGAGCATTGGCTCAGGGGGAGCTGCTTTGGTAAGCAGTAGTAGGCAATGATCATCACCTCAAGAAGAAAAATTGTTGAGTAAATGAAAGGTTTTCACCTTGGGTGAAATACCATTATTTCATTTAAATTGTGAGTTTGATTATGCCTATTGATCTTGTGTTCATGAAACACAATTGGTTCAAGCTTTGCATGTCCCTTAACCTTCAATTGGTATCACTACATCAATTGGTAGTCTTGGGATCAGGTGGAGAAAACTTGTTTGTGCAATGAGCGTGTATTTCGAGAAAAAAAGATATAAGAGTTTGCCTGACCCATTATCCAATTTGTATCAAATGTTTGGTGCAATTTGTATTATTGAAGCAACAATCCATATTTGGAACAATATGATCTCAGGGGGAGAAAAAGTGTTTAAGATGCTCAGGAGAAGTGAGCATAGAGGATGAAGCAACGTCATCGATGAAGATAAAGTTGAAATGCATTATCATTTATTAGTATTTGCAACAACAACAATACCATGATCAGTTTAATTGGTATTAGTTTCTTTTTAACTGATATAGAAGATGCATTGGAAAAGAGAGTACTCAACCAATAGCCATATGGTGTAAAACATTGGAGGCATTAAAATCAAAGGTAGTATGTGTCTAGGGGGATCATATCACATATGTCCAATTTATAAAGCAACAATGATCAGTCCTTGAAGATAAGTCTGTAGAGAAGAATGCATATCAACTACTAGACCCTCATCATTTACTGTTGATGATTTCATGAAGAAGAAAAGGGTAGCTTGTAGCCCTTTTCCATTGTTGTCAAAGGGGGGAGAATTATTAGAGGAGCTATGATGGCCCATGCAGAGGAGAGAAAGACGTTGGTGGCTCATGCTTGGAGAAGTTTGTTAGCAACATGAATATTGGCCATTTTAGTGAAGTGACGAGGTTGAGGTGTTGCCATCAATGCCAAAGGGGGAGATTGTTTGACAATTTGCATTGTCTGGATGGCTAGTGGATGCAAGTGTGTTGGAATTTATGTCAACAATAATAATGGGAGAAGTGTTAAGCCGTTGAATTTGTCTGAATGTTGGCATTGATGTCAACCAGACTAGCATGGAGGTTTGTGGCAACATATGTTGGCCTTGATGTCCCCTGGCCTAACTGTGATGGTAATTGGGCTAGTTTGATCTGTCAAGCTCAGGGGGAGTCCCATGGTTGCTGCAGTGCTTTGTAGAGAATCATCCTAGTAGCAGGCTTATTGGAGAAGCCATAAAAATATGATTATGGTTGAGTTGAGGCTTCTGTGATCCATATCAAGTTTATGAGAAAATTCTTCGGCGTAAATCACATGATCTTACATTTGTTGACGTGTTTCGAACCAACCAGTGTGGTTCATCGTCACGACAAGTTGAAGAATCAGATCTAGACTGCAAGTTAAATAGTTAGAGCGGGACCTTCAACGGCTATGTTTGACTAGACAATGGCTAAATTGACCCACTAACGGCTAATCTTGACTTGGAAATGGCTAGCAGGATAGGAACACCTTAATTAAAAATTAAAATAAGTTAAATTAAGATTTAGTTAAATTAACCATTTCAAATTTGTTTTAATTTTATAGTTTAAGAAAATCTTGTTGCTAAGATTGTTATAAATAATTTAAGTTTAATATAGAAAAAAATAAATTTATTTTATTAGTTTAGAGAATCTGTTGCTAGATTGTATAAATATTTTAAGTTTTATAGAAGAATTATAATTTTATTTTATTTAATAGTTTATCCATTTATTAATTTGTTTTAAAAAAATGAAAATAATACTTAATAATAATATATAATATAATTATAAACATACAAAAAATAAAAATAAAATGAAGAAACAAAATAAAAATTAAATCAATTCTAACTACGTTTTTATCTTTATTTATTTTTTTTTTTATTTTTGTTTCTTGTTTTCTTATTATTATTATTCTTTTTAGTTATATTTTTAATTTTTTTTTTTTTTTTTTAACATTAAATAAATTGAATAAACTCATTAATCAAATAAAATTATAAATTCTTTCTATATTAAACTTAAAATTTATTTATAAAAATTCTAGCAACAAGATTTTCTTAAACTCTAAAATTAAAACAAATTTGAAATGGTTAATTTCACTGAATCTAAATTTAACTTATTTTAAATTTTAATTAAGGTGTTCCTATCCTACTAGCCGTTTCCAAGTCAAGATTAGCCGTTAGTGGGTCAATTTAGCCATTGTCTGGTAAAACATAGCAGTTGAAAGTCCTACTCTAACTATTTAACTTGCAGCCTAGATCTGATTCTTCAACTTGTCCTGACGATGAGCCACACTGGTGGGTTAGAAACTCGTCGACAAATGTAAGATCATGTGATTTACACTGAAGAATTTTTCTCATAAACATGATTATGGTTATTATGAGTTTAGGATACCAAGAACAAGACTAAGAGTCAAGGAGAAAAAAAATGGCAGAGAGTTAGCATCCATTTTTAGGTAGAAGATGGGCTCAAATACTACATCAGATATTCTCCATTAGAAATTCCTTTGAATAAGCATTCCAACGGTATGTGGAAGTCTGCAAATGGCCTCCTGGATGAAGCGTTATTCCTAGTTAAAGTTTGGTGAATTAAGCCATGAAAGTAGAGTTAAAAGGTGATTGGGGGATTCTTGGTGCATAACCAAAGTTGGAAGCACTGCCAAACTCAACAAAGATGATGGCGGAGCCTCAACGTGAAGAAGGAAGTCCTCGGAACATTGGAAGGCTCAAAATTTTGGGACCTCGAAGTCCTCAGCGGGTCGAATTTTAGAAGGACGGAACATTGGGTTGAATATCAAAGCCAATTTTTGGTAGTTTGGACACATGGAAACATTTTAGAACCTCAAACCCTTGGGACCTCGAAATTTTATTTAGAAAGGGAACTTGAAATGGCATGAGGGTAGCAGAATTTCAAAGGTTCAGAACTTTTGGTTTTTGAAACCTCGTAAGTTTGTATGAATGCAACTCTTGAAAAAACATCGAGGATGTGGATAATAAGAATTACGAAGGAAATTGTTGCAAAACCGGAGGTTTAAGAGACCCTTTCTCTCTCCTAAATTCATGACACATGGTGACAGTTGATTAGCCCTAAGAAGACGATGAGGCAAATGATGTTAGCGTGAAGTTGCCATACTATGGACATGTGGCAGTGAGATTTAGCAAAATTGGGTGGCCTAATAGGGAAAATCCATGTGACACATGTCACCACTAAGGAGATGCCAACTGGAGTTGATGACATAATCATGATCTCATCTTAGAGGTAAAACTTTAGAGGTTGTAGTTTTCATAACTCCCTCGTAATTGCATTTGAAGAAAAAATTTGATATCAGGGGCTATGATGTTGTGTTGGCACTTGGTTGTGGAGTTCATAGAATCGAGGGTGAGGAGCAATTATAACATTCAAATGCTATGAGTATTTCAGAGATCAGAACTTTGGAACTCCTCCTAAATTGAATCATGAAGGAAATATTGATGCAGGGAGTTTTGATGTGGTGGTTGCTAGTTGTGGGTGACCCAAAGGACCAAGGGTGAGAGCAGGGTTAACACCTAAGTGCTATGAAATATTTCAGAGCTCAGAGTATCGTAATTCCTGTACAAATGCTTTATGAAAAAGTTCTAATGAAAGGCGCTTCGATGTATGTTGGCGCCTAGACATAGAAACCCAAAAGAACTAAGGGCGAGAGCAGTCAACAAAGGAAGATAGGCCCCCACTAGGATCTGAAGGCCTTACCACCTTAGTGCTTAGTCGATGGTCACAACTCCTGGTTCCATGGTGTAAAACAAGAAGGAGCTAAGAAAAAGGAGATAAAGGTAAAATCAAATGCTCATGATTTCAGAAGGTCATTATAATGAAATTTAAGACATGAACGAACTCGGATACTATTGTACAAAGGAGAATGAAGTCATCAATCACAACACGTAGTCTTATGGTGTGTAAATCTAAAAGGGGCTAAGTAAGAAGGAGCTGAAGGGATCATAATAGTGTGATTTCGTAACATCAAAATAATAAGAGTTAAAAAGTGTTTGGGATTCGAAATTTCACTGTGGAGCAAAAGATATGAAATGGCAGCACAAAGGTACCGTAGGATGAATGAGTCGGAAGTTATAGAGTAAATGATCTCAGAGGAGTTGGTGTCACAGGAATAATGGTGACTATAGAGATCACTATGTCAAGTTAGAGAGGACTATAGTTGCACAAGATGAAGTGTTGGACCTGTCATGAGCTAAGACATGCCTTATTGAATTAAGTGAGTTGAGATAAGCCATCCTAAAGAACCTGTCAAGCTATGTGGGAAATTAATAAGCACGTGGAATGTCATTGAGTGTGCAGGTGGATTGAGAATTTATTTCTAAGTATGGAGAAGTACACATATGCCCATTCTTAATGGTTAATAATGCAACAATGGTTAGGTCAGATGAAACAACAGGATGGAGAAGTCATGTAGAGGTACACTCAGGCAGAGTAAATGACAGAGTGATGGAAGAAAAGGCAAAATCATGCTGAGTGCAACAGAGGAACAAGACCTAGGAGAGCATATGAGGAAAGTGGGTGTAATGCAACATTGTTGAGAGAGAGTTGTGTGGAGATATTTGTGATGAGTGTGCACTGTTGCATGTGAGGCTAAGTGAGCTTGTTCTACTATGAATGGATAAGAGTGCCTAATAAGAATAAAGATACCTTAAGAGATAGTCAATGATGTTGTGTGAAAGGCTGAAAATGCCTATGCAGAGGGAGGGTCGAGACCAGTATGATGTTCTGTGTAGTTGATAGAGGGCCAATAACAATATGATGATTTGTGTAGTGGATAGAGGGTTGAGAGTAGTATGATGTTTTGGTGGTGGAAATAGGCTATTATAGAGTATGAAAAGTGAGTAGATACCGAGTGTTGTGAGGGAAAAGGGATAAAGAAAAAAGAGTTGATATTAGGTAGAGTGGCTGCCAATAACAGTGAACATTAAATTCCTATTTGAGTGTGGGTTAGAGGCTGTTATCACTCAGGTTGTTCCCTGCTTCCTATAGGGAATACGGCCGAGGTAACCACTAACCAGTCTTTCAGTTACAGGTCCTAGCCTACCTGCAACCAGAGAGGGCTCTCTCTTTGTGGTTTAGCATTGTTGGGGGTGATTTTAGGCTAGTTATGGTGCACTGATTTTGTTTTAGGTTTGGTTGGGTGGTGAACTCAAACAGAGCTGGTGTACAAATTACTAATTGCAGAACATTCTGAACCCTTGGGCAAACAGAGCTGGTGTACAAATTACTAATTGCAGAACATTCTGAACCCTTGGGCAATGGAGTTCATGATGGTGTACTGCTGAAGTATTTCTTTGAGGGAAGGGTATTGCTGCAAAGCCAGATAGGCATTTGTGGAACAATTATTCAAATTTGGGTTATGAAAGCATGAGATCAGTGAGTGAAAGGCAGTCAAGAATCTTTCACTATGCTAATTGGGGAAGAAAGTGGGAGTATTGTTTAAGAGCAGTTAAGAATTCCTAAACAGTATTCATAGTGAGAGAATTAGTTTAAATATGAGCAATTAAGAATTCATATTCATGGCTAATTCTGAAGAAAACATTTTTAGAAACAGAGATTGAGCAGAGGGTGTATTTAAACAAGTCCTAAGCTATTCTTTTTCCCTGTTGCTAAGATCATGAAACATATGTGAAATTTTTTGCATACACAAAAATACAAAACATGGTTCAAAGTAACTTTTTGTTCCATTAAACAACACAGGAATTCTGCAACATAACACAGCCCTTCATTTCCATCTTCAGACAGTATAGAGACCAGGAACTTTCACCAGCAATTTATATTAGCAAAAAGGTTGAGATATACAATGCAGCTCTTCAGAGAGTGATTCACCAAAACCGACCCCCAATACGTTCTATGGGGGGATATATATACAAAAATAGGAGATAAAATATCTAGATGATGAGTCATTGTGTAATAAATTACATCACCAACTCTGTTAAAGAAGTAAATGAAAGAAATAACTGCAGTAGTTAATATTGGTATGGCAGCTGTCTTTTGTCAGACAAGTTTTGACTTTTTTGGATCAACAAAGTTGGCTGTAGCTGCGTCTTTAATCTGTGTTTGCTGAGCACGCTGTCTTAGTGCTTTGCTGAGTCACTGCCTTGATGCTTTTTGTAGTACCTGTGTGTTTGATTCTTTGTTGACCTGTACTGTGACTGAGATCTGAAGCTGACAAAAGGAAGAGTAGACCAAAATTACCTGGGCAATACTTCCAGCATTGCTTGCCACCAATCAGCTGGAGGTAGCTGATGTCTCCTTATCTTTATGAGTGTTTCATCTGCTTCAGTATATCTATAGAAATTTGGAGGCACTTCAAATAGATGATTAATCTCATGCTCAATAAAAAATAGATTCTCCAATTTATCATATAGAGATTTCCCAGAGGGATGTCCTGCTTCTTCTGTGGAGCTGGTAGATGCTGTAATCTGATTTTCAACATAATTGTTGATTCTGGTGGTGTATTGCTCACAGGACAGCAGTTTTCCAGCACCAGTCACTAGGCTGGGTTATCCTCTGCTTTGCAATGCTATTATTTTTGTCCTAAAATCATTTACTTCTGCCTGCATCTCCTGACATTTCCTTTCCAGAGTCTGTGTGAAATTTCTCAAGGTCAACACTTTCTTTGCTGTCAGGATAGTGTCTGTTCGACTGTGGATGTCCAGTGCTGCCAATTCTTCCTTGGTGTGAGTGTTAAGGAAATGAATCATCTTGTTGGCCTGCTCAGGCATAATCCCCAATGCTGCTCTGGCCTTTTGAATTTCAAATTGAGCCATGCCTATTAATTCAATTTGCTCATGTATAGCCTGTATTGAGCACCATTGGTCATTGATTGATTGGCCAATTTTGGCCCACAAAATCTTTTTGATCTCAGCCAGAGTTTTGTCTAGAGATAGTTCTTTTTCTAAGGCCTTCACTCTGGTCTCTAGGGCTTTTATTTCCCTTTGCTTCTCGGCCACTGTCATTTTGGACTTGTCATAACTGGCCTCTAGTTTGGCCAACCTTTCTTTGGCCTCTTTTACCTCTGTCACCTGAATTTAAAGCTCCTTTACAACTTTCATTAGGTCCTCCATACTCATACTGGATTCTGGTGCTGCTGTTGTTGCTGTTGTAGCATTTGTAGTTGATGTAGCCGTTGTAGGTGCTGGAATGGCAGGAGGGGCTGCAGCTGTTTGTGTATGAGGAGCAGGGCCAAGAGTTGTAGATGTTTGAGGGGGTTGGGAGGTTGACTCCCCTTGTTTATCTTGCAAGGCTTTTTCCAATTCTGCCTCCATCTGTAGTATTCTTTGATTCATCTTTAGAAGTAGATCCATGGTCTCATCAACCTGTTTTTCTTGTACAAGTTCTGCAGTTTGAGGGTGAATGGTTGCAGGTAGCTTTGTCTGCTTTCTGAGTGCAACAATATCATCTTCCTTCTTCTTCATAAGGGCCTTGATACCCTTTGGATCCTTAGGATCATGTCCTAGATCAACAATAATGTCCTCCAACTTTTTTATTCGGTTATCCTTGGCAGTAGAGGACATCCTTTCCAGATCTAATTGAGTATTTGTATTTTTCAATGATTCTTTTAACTGATGGGCCAGTATGGCCTTGTCTGCAAGTGTGGCATAGACCATTTCCCATGTTTGCTTATGCAGTTCAATTTGATCCATGGGATGTATGTCCTTGGAGAGGACTTCCATGTTTGTATTTATGTAGTCTACAGATGATTTGGGGTGTGGAACTTTAGGCTTGAAATCAGTAAAAATCATCTTGTCCTCCTTGATATCATAAGTTGCCATCAATCTTTGTTGCTTGGAGGGTATTGTTTTCAAGAATTGATCATAAAGTTGTATTCTTAATAGTTCATTTTGTGCCTTGATTTCCATAAAAGTTCCTTTGATACCAGCTGGCTGCTTGCCCTGCTACCTGGAAGAAGACACCTCTGTACTATGCTGCATACCCTGTTCCTACCGGAATGAGCTGGTAGCAGTCTGTTGGCTGGAATCTCTCTCTCCGTTTTGGCTCTCTACCATTTCTTCACCGATTTCTTCTTCAGCCCGAGGATCAATTCTTTGCCTCTTGGCTTCTGGTTGCTGTGTTGACCCACTTGGAGGTGTGGGCTCCTCTCTATCCCGTTTCTTACCTCTCTCCTCATTAAGAGGAGTTTGCAAGACTGGAATTTGTGATGTTTCAGTTTGTTGTAGAGGGGCTTGCCCTTGACTCTGATCTTTGGAAGTGATGGGTTATTCTGTCTCTATCTCTTGCTGTGCATCCATCACTTCTTTTCCCTTTGCTATAGCTGTTGTTGTTGTAGATACTTGCTGGGCAGTTTTTGCAGCTGCGGCCGTGGAGGTGCCTTCCCCAACTTGGAGTGGCAGCTTGAATGTTACCTGGTGAAAAGAATCCAAGTGAAGAGTTTTTTCTAAATCTTTGACATTTTGCTCCATTATCTTTTCTTGAGTAAATTCTTCAATTAATGTGCCTGGCACCCACTCATCTTTATTGGCATATTGCTCAATTTGTGGAATTGGACAATGCTTATAGGCTAACAGCCTATATTTGACTCTTCTAGCACTGATAAAGCCATCAGGGTCATAAGGGACCCACCAGAAACTCCTTTTCAGTCTGAGTTGTTGCCCCAGTATTTGATCAGCCTCTTGCCAACTATCTTTCTTGTTCATGATAAAGGGGCCTAGATGGTCTTTGAATTTCAGGTTAGCTTTCTTCTTGGCACTATGAAAATGAGTAAGATCTGAATTAATGAGCTGCCTATAGTATTCTAGGGAAAACAATCTCATGGGTACATATCTTGGGAGCCTGTAGGGACAAAGCTCACAACCATAGATCCTAATGACAGTGTGATTTTGGTATAGATACCAATCACCTATTTTATAATTCTTGGACAACTGCAATATTTTCTGCATGTCATATGACAACCTAGGAGGAGGAGTTCTTTTCAAGAGACATGAGACTGGATAAACAAATTGGTCAATGAACTCACAGTAAGAATATGGATAATTCTGAACTTGATGAAAAACTGAAGACCAAAAGATAACAAATCTCCTTTCACCCTGTGAATCTAGCTTTTTGATGGGGCATTGGAAGCAATCTAACTGATATTACATAAAAAAGTGATAGATATATGATGAATATTTGAATACTGCCTCCCTGTCCAGCTTTAATAGTTGGTCATGTATTTTATTGGCAATGAACTTGGCATAGTTATATTTGACAGTAGGGGGCTTTCCAAGGCTATATGCAGACAAAAGAACCAACACAGTTTCATCAATGTGCTCACTTGTTGAGAAACCTAGCACAGAGGATGTCATGTCTACAAGCAGCTTTCCTACCTCATTGAAATTGACATATAGGAAAGGAGGTGGCCCTGTAGGTTGGCGGTCTGCTCTCATGAAGGTCTTGGCAATTCTGGAAATCTCAGTGCTGGAGAGTTTGGGGACTTCATCTAGCAGGTATTTGATGGAAAAATGGATGAACATTTGGGTCTGTTTGAAATTGAGCATCTGATTAATGGAATCAAGAGTTATATGAAAGAGTATGCTCCCAGATGGAGACTTGACAGCTTTGAGGCTTGGGTCATAATTTTCAGCACAGAGGTGAATTATTTGAGGAAAAATATTTACAGAAGGCAAGAAATAGATGGGAAAATTTGACTCCCAGATGCCATACATATCACTGTTGTTTAAGTAGTTATTCCTCAGTTGGCAGAAGGTCTGTAAGTGGTTTCTGTCCCCAACCAAATCCTGAATGAGGTAATCACTGTCAACTAAAGGCAGTGCCTCAAGTTCCTTGTTAGGTGCATTGATAGGAGCAACATTTAGAGCAGCTGGAGCAGCCATATTGAAATCTTTTCTGTGTTGATACTTGGGGCTAGGATTCAATACAATTATTACAGACTGCAAAGTGAATTTGTATTTGGCAGTGGCTTTAGCTGTTTGCAATGTGTGTCAAAGGAGAGATTACAGAGTTTCAACAGACTTTATCTCTGGTTGACAAACTTGTGGGGCAACTGTAGGGCAAAATAAAACTGTCCTTGAGCTGAGCAGGTGGATTTTTGCAGAGAGAAGTCTGGTGAGAGTGGATAATGAACAACTGTGAGGACCTGTGTTGGCAGCACGGGCTCTTAAAGCCAAATTTTCAAGTGAATTTCGCAGACTGACGCGGGTTTACTGAGCTTTGTGGGCAGAGGATGTTAACTAGAAAGTTTAGACAACAAGTAGGTGCATAATTGGCTCAGTGTAGGTGCTAGCAGACTTTTATGTAGGTAAAGATGGACCAAATGGTGAAAATAGGGGTAAAAAGGTTGACTGTGGGCAAATACCTGGTTTTCACAACACCGAGGGTGTTGAGCTGGAAAAATGGTGAGTAATTGAATTGAATTCGCAGGTGGCAGTAGCTCGGACGGTTACATTCCAGGTTGGGCGGCAAATCAACGTGAATGGCATGCACAACACTCCCGAAATAAGCAGTGAAAATGATATAAAATGGTCCTTTTTGCGTTGTTTTATGTAAATTCGGGACTTTTGGCGCTTTTGGTGCTTTTTGGTGATGATGTCAGCATGAGGTCATCTGTGGGTCTCGGGTACGGCATGATGACGTGGACCTCTGACATGGGTGGTGAGGTGGCACAGGACACGGCGGCATGACGTGGATGCAGGAGGATTAGGTGGCAATGGCACGGAGGCAGGGCGCGGACGCGGGCAGTGACGTCACAAATGACGTGATGCTGACGTCAGGGGCAGAGTGTGGTATCCAGTTTTCTCCTTGCACCACCTTTCGGCATGAGCGGTATCGGGGGAGGGGCCTCCGAACACCCCGGGAAGGCAACACGTGGCGGGGGTATGGCGGAAAAATCGCCAATCCCCCGGATGCTAAACATCCGCCGGCTTGTGGGTGAAAATGACCGCCCACCCTTGGATCTGGGGGGCCAATGATCGGGCGACTGGCGGGGGTTACAGGGTGGCAGAAGGTTAGCTGTGGAGCCCGCCAATATTAAAACATTAAAAAACAATGGCGGGGTGGGTTTAAACTTTAATCAGCGGGGTTATGTGAATGCGTCCAATGTGTGTTTAATTCCACACATAATCAAACATTTAGACCTTAGCGCGGGAGGGAAAATGGGGTTTGTGAGCGGAGGGCGCTATGGTAATTGATTTTACCCAAGGGTTTAGTCAAAACCCATAGTTTTTAGGGTGGGGGATGGCTAATATTAGTCCCAGATGGACTAAATATTTCCCAAGACTGACTTATATAGCTATATTGCTATGGGGTGGGATATTAAATAGTTTTTTGGGATTTTATATAGTTTTTTATAGAACTAGGGAAGGGGAGCAATGTTAAGGGGTTAAATAATAAAGTTAACTGTTAATATGACTTTGTGAGGTGAAAATGCAGGGGAAAATGCTAAGCCTATGAAATGAAACTTAGTCACATAAGAGAAATGGAATTCAGAATGGTGATTTTTACACAAGAAATGTGGCTTCTTTTCCTTTAGTCAACTGAAAATTGGACTTGGGATTGGTACTGGAATGAAGTGAAATAAGGTTGTTGGGTAGATCCCAAGGTCTTTGGGGAGTATTAGTAAATGATCTTTGGGGGAAAAAGGGAAATTAGTCATGCTTCCATTGTTATGTCATCATACCTCTGCCATGGTGCCAATACCCTGAATGGGATGAGTTCTTCTTTGATAAGCCAAATGGTAATGACATTTTTACTTCTGCAACCTCACACTACCTACCCAGCTTGATAATCCTAACATTTTTTCTTCATTTTAACTGGGTGCATTTAGATTAGCAAACCCTGATTATCCTCTTTTCTTTTGATTGCCCTCCTATCTAAATATACCCTTATCTCTTCCAAGGACCCAGATTAAGCAGTTGGGTTCCTTCATTTCTCTACCTATCTTGTCATCTGCCAAGCTTGAGCTGTTTGGACAGGAATCATTCTCTATTCTGCAACAAACAATTTAAACATGGCATGGTCCAGATTGGATTGTTGGGCCATCCATCAAGTATGATTAGCAGCAGTATTTGCACATTGTGATGCTGCCAATAAGATAGTAGTGACATTTTGACTGGCCACTTTCCTGGTCTTTGATTTGGGGTTCATTTTCACTATTCTTTTTGACCAATTGATTTTCTTGCCTTTTGATTATTCTTTTAAGGCATACCCTCTTTTCATCTTTTAATTTTCCTAGTGTGTATACAAAATATGGAACCTTTGCAAGATGCAATGGTGAACATATTTAGCCTTTCCACTGTCAATCATGAAAAATGAAACCTATTGGTATAGGAACCTAACAGAGCCTGCATACAGGGAGTTGGTGCTTCCATCACTAGTGAGTGCTTGAGAAGGCTTGGGGGTTGGTGCCTCTGGCAAGTTGGTGCTCATATAAATCCAAGGAGCTGCAAGTTAGTGCTTGCAAGAAATCCGTGAAGTTGGTGCTTCACATGGTGTTTCAAGTAAGTTGGACAAGTGTCTACGAATGGAGGGAGTTGGTGCTTCCTATTAGTGGGTGCTAGAAAAAAAATCAAAGGGAGTTTGTGCTTCCTGTGAGTGGTGGCTCACAAATATATTGATGTAATAGAGTAGGTTCTCTTATTTTATATCAATATCAACAACAAGCTTTGCTGGTTTTTTCCTGAAAGGGTTTCCATGTAAAACCTTCGTGACTCATGTGTTTGCTGCTCATGATGTGTATGCTTGTGTTGATTTATATGGATGTTTTTAATGGTTTTTAAAGGACGCTCTCATATAATGGATGCCAAGTTTGAATGAAAAATAAATTGGCATAAAAAGTTAAAATTATCCTTCATACTGATTCACCCCCCTCTCAGTATTAGCATTGTTTCCAACAGTTCATTGGAAAAAGAATGCCTAAACTAGCTATATATAGTTTTGCAATATGTATCATACCACTAGTTCATGGAGTATGTATAGTTTTTAAGGAATGAGAGGTGGGTTAGATGATGCGGGGATTCAAATTAAGGGCTACTTCCCAAATGGAAGATGAAAGAAAATTGTATCTAGTGGATGGAGATTTAAGAGATGAGAACAAATATTAAAAAGGGAGAACTTGGTGGAGGTGGGCTAAAAATGTGTCTAGGTATCCCTCCTCAAAAAGGATAATGGTCCGAACTAGGCTTGGCTATGGTGAAATTTAGAGAGGGAGGGCCCTCCCAAAGGGAGAAGGACATATATGTTCTTGCATATTGTATAGTCTAAGTCCCATCACAACCTTTAGTATGATGTTACTTGATTAGGAATACCTCCAACTATAATTTACAAGTTTATGATATTCAAAATTCCTCCTTGGACATGTAATGGATTATTTTTAATTGACTTTGTTATTATAAGATAATATTATTCAAGAAATCATATTTCTTGCAAGGAATGTTATGAGTGAGTGAGTGAGAGAGATATACAAACAAACAAAGAGAAATCCTAATTAGAATAAAATATGTGTGTGGGGGAGCGAGTGCATTACTAATTAAAAGAAAAGACGTGAAGGATATTGACTCATTTTCCACTCATTTACATTATTAAAGAAAGTATACTAGTAAAGGAGAAAACATATTATCAAGAAAAGATAATTTCATTAATGTCCATGAATGACCAAAGGGTATGTCAATGGGACTCAAAAGTACAACTATTGTTGACAAGTTATGGGAGTCCTAGGCTAACTCTTGAAATATAAATGACAAAATTTAAATAGTACTATAAAATAAGCTATCCTATTAAATAAATAACAAATAAATGTAATAAAAAACAAAAATTAAAACCCTAGAAAAAAAAAAACAAAAGGTTACAATCTAAGTCACATGACATTAGGACATCGAACATGGAAGTCACAAGAATACATGTATCCAACATAGGAAACATCAAACCTATAAACAAGACACACACACACAAACAAAAAGATTACAAATAAAAAAAACCTATATAACAAGATTAACAATACAAAAGTAAAAATAGATATAATTATCCATTTTTTTAGAATTTGGAACATTTATAAAACACTTGGAATCCCTTCAAATATTTATTTCACCCTTCACATGAACAATGAAATACCATGAGAGCTATTTACCTACAACTAAAAGTAATAAAATGGCAATGAAAAAATGTTTTTTAGAGTCAGAAAAGTGGGAAAAATATGTTTTAAGAGACATGCCAAGCATGTGTCAGACACATATCCTATCATGTTTTTGTCCAATGCAAGGGATACAAACGTGGACCCCAAATTGATTGTGTTGTTTCCTAGGATATAATTTACACTTGATCAAAAGAAGGTGCATAATGAGAGGGAAGGGGAATCCCTTACACTCCGTTGTAGTGGCTACAACCACCCTCCAAAATTTTGCCTATGCTTCGATTTTGGAGCCTTCCTTCTTAAACAAAACAACTCATCTCTTACTAATATAGGCATTCGTGCTTTGAACGAGACTTATATTTTTAGTTTGACTTGTGTTTTCTTACTTAGTTCATTTTTCTAGTTCACAAGTTGATCCCTTGACTTGGTCCCACAATAGTTCTGGGCTTGCCCCAGGAACTGCACAATTATTGAGGGAAACTACCCTTGTTGTTGAGAATTGTGGAGTCTTTCCTACCAATGAGCCTCGAGCTCAGGAAATGCACGGTTATGAGGAGGCATCCTAACACTGAGCTGAAAAGTTGCCTAGTTCCCGAAACTACGTTGTCTTTCCCGACAGTGTGCATGGCAAGTTTTCCCCATAAAAAGAAAAAAATAAAAAAGCAAAAAGCATCCCTAAAAATGGGGATCTATTTTTACCATCTCGAAGGAGGAACTCACGCTGTTTTTAGAAACTTCCACCAAGTGTCATTTTTTCCTTGATTTTAGGCATGCATGTCATAATCCCTAATTTGTCAAAATCTATTTAATCGAAGCTACTAGATCTCATTTGCACACTCAATATTGGAGCCGTAGTATTCCCGAGGAGATCAAAGAGCCTTTAGTGCGATCGTCATCACTTTTCTGAGTGAGTTTTTCTTTTGTCATTTTTGCCAGTTTTTTTTTGTTGTTGCTTTTTGCTGTTTGGATTGTGTGAGTGTTGTTTGACTTGTTTATCTGTATGGTTGTTGGTTTTTTAACTTATTTTAGCTTGTATAAGTGTTCTTTCAAGTTATAGATTTCCTTTCCTGAGTGTCGCATGAGTTTTCCTGTTCTGCACCAATAGTCATCGTTGTGGTGACTCTCCTCACATACTTCGTTTTCCTTTTATTTAATAAATTTCTACACTTGTTTCATATGCATGCATCTACACTTAGTTAGATCTGCAGTTAGCTTCATACTATCTCTCAGATCTGCTAGTTTTTCACACTTCCCTTGGGCAAATCTGGGTTTCCCTTAGCCTGATCTCACTTTGCACAATTGGCATTGCACAATATGGAGGCTCAAGCCACAAATTTGGCCTCTGGAATTGCGTAGTGAACAATCTAAGCTGGATCCAACTACACACTACGCATTTCCAAGAGCCAGACTCATGACTTGGCCACTAAGTTGCGCAATACACAGTCTCTCCCAGGCCTTTGCCCAGGCTGAACTACACATTGCGCAATTTTAGTCATGAAGCTTCCACCTTTGTTGGAAATAATACTGGGGGGGGGGGGGGGGGGGGGGGGGGGGGGGGGGGGGGGGGGGGGGGGGGCGGGGGCGGGGGGGGGGGGGGGGGTTTGAATTAGTATTTACAAATAAATAACTTTTTCATTTCCATAATCAGATTTATATATGCTACTTCAGTGAAGGGAACTTGCGTGTGCACGTAATTGTTCTTAAGGTAACCAACGTATATCCAGTGAACTTATGATTCAGTTAATTCATCATATGTTGATTCTTAATCAGTGCATCAGTACTTTATTAAACATTAATCAGTAACCATGTGTAGTAATAATAGAATAAACCATCACACATAAGTGACACACATGAACACCAATATTTAAGGTGGAAATCCAATGTGGGTGAAAACCATCTACCTTTGTCATCTCTGCCTTCTTTTAATAATAAGAAAATATGTTTAAAATATTGTATTGGTGTAGAATTATACCAGTATGCAGGCACCCACCTGCAAAGGCTACAACCTTCTCTCATTCTCCAACTTCTTCTGGAAGGGAGATACAACCCCTAGTTCTTGTACTATTCAATATATTTACTAGTATGTAGGCTTCGACCTATAGAAGTCTACAACCTTCACTCGTTCTCCAACTGCTACTGGAAGGGAGCTCCAACCCCTGATCAAATCACTAGCCACTACTAACAGGAAGCTTCGACTTCCTCACTGAAGGCTCCAACCCTCAGTATCCTCCAAGGACCACATTTCATAAATTTTCACACTAGATGCTCCTGGCACACAACAAAACTATATGTAGGCCACATTTCATCAAATTTTCACACTGGACCCATTAGTAACATTGAAGCTCAAAGTCAATCACCACTGCAATACATCCATTAAATACATCTGCATCAACCAATCACTAAAACTCAATCATCAATCTATGATATAATTGAAACCCAATCATCAATCTTTGAATCAATCAATCACTGAAACTTCTGACATAAAACAATAAATGAATAACTGAATCAAACAATAACTGAACCTCTAACACAGCTGAATCAACCATTCATTCAAACTTAATAAAATTCAACCAATCAACTGGAACAGACGGATCACTGTAATCAGTACATAGATCTGAAACCAAAACACTACATCATCATTTAGAACCATCTGTAACCTCAAAAACCATGCATCAGAATGTATACTCTACTTGGCTGAAGCCAAACTGCATGTATACGCTACTTCCATTAATAAAACGTTCATATACCTTCAAAACTACAACAAATATAAACTTTTGAATCAAGTATGTACCAACTAGAAATATACTGAACATCTATTGTCAAATTACAGAGCTTTACACATGCAACAACAAAGATAACTTCTTCTTACTTATACAATCAATTAATCAAATACCAGCCTCCTTATGCATTTAATTTTACATTCAGATCTAAGAATACTTCATTGACAGAAAATAATAAAACAACAACATTGATCTGATAGATCAGTCATCCTTGAACGTCAAGCTTTTCTTTTGCATATGCTATTTGGAAGAGCCAAACTAGCATGTATATGCATCTTCACCAAAGTGAAATAGCATATAGATCTTCAAATACTTACTTATAAATTTGCTACAATTCTTGACTTTAGACATACCTCGATCATCACATATAAAGGATAAAACATGTGTTAGCAATCAGATCTAGCCCATCCATTATCAGATCACATAATGATAAGTCATTATGATCTTGATCCATCATTAGATCTCATCCATCATCAAACGCTCAGGTGCATATTTAGTCTAGATCAAGCAAAGCATTAGAAACCCATAACATGCATATTTTCTTTTGATCTAACACTTCATAAGATATTCATTACTTGTGCCCTTAGCCCTTTGATCTTCTCCTCCTTATGTACCTAGATCCTTTGTCAATACCTCAGACCAAAACCACTTAGGACTAATACCTTGGACCAAATACTTAGGGTCAATACCTCAGACCAAATACCTTGGACCAATACCTTGGACCAAAATACCTTGGACCAAATACCTAGGGTCAATACCTCGGACCAAATACCTCAAACCAAATACCTTGGACCAAATACCTTAGACCAAAACCTTGGTTTTCCAACATGTACGTGCTTTTCCCCCTGAGAGAGTGTGTGTATACGTATATGCTCTTTTTGTTCTGTGGACTAGCGCGTATACACTATTTTGACTAAGTGGACCTGCGTATACTTCTTAAACTGCTTTACATCAACCTTTTCCTTTAAATTCTTTATTCTGATCAGTAGACCTAAGTTCCATCTTCCTGTTCTTCTATACCAATGTCATGTTACTTCTGAATAGACCTGTTACACTATAATTTGCCATATTACTTCTGAAATGATTCCTTTGAACTGCCATGCATTCTGTCACATCTGATATCTCTCCTGTAGATTCATCTAGTTACCATATACAAGTGAGTTGTTTTGCTACAAGTGGGTTGCCATCAAGTACAACACATGTATCATAATTCCAACAATCTCCCCCTTTAGACTTGATGGCAACCATGTTGGTGTTGATTACTGCATGCTGTAGAAACTATTAGAGATAACAAGCAACACCAAAATACTCTCCCCCTTTGACATCAAGGGCAAAGGGTGGACCAAGATATTCTCCCCCTTTGATATGAAGATTGTCATATCTGAACGGCTTATAAAAATTTATCATGCTCCCCCTAGGCACATGCTAAATTCTTTGATTAAACTCCCCCTTGCAATGCACTAAATCGTCCATGCTCCCCATGAGCACATGAAGAGTCTACAAAAATATTTTCCAAAAGAATAACATGACTCTATAACTCAACTATGTGAGTTTGACCTTCATATCACCAATAACTCATACATACATCAATCTCCCAACCAAGTGGGGATATACCAAATTTGACTCATCCACCCAACCAAGTGGGGATATACCAATTGTTTATACATGACTGAAATACGACAATTATTACATCATCCTTCCCATGCATAGTGGGGGTACAAATTACATCATATGACCAAAAATGACTCATTAAAAAGGCTATGATAGGTAGAGACATAATATTACATCATGGGCCTTATATGACCTTTTCATCGAGTGATATACATGACATTTATAACAAAGACCAAAGATCTAAACACTACCATGATAGTCATCAACAACTATCATACACCATATATGTTCTGCACCATAAGCATCTATTAGCAACATCCAGACCTGCAACCTGTATATGTCCATCATCAGTTTCGAAGATATGACAAAGTAAATATCATCAACCTGTGAAAATGTATGTCATATATAGATATCAACTCATCCTCTTCATCTCATTAAGATCAGCTTGCTTCATTTTCTTAGTAACCTTATCATAACCTTCCATGAATCAACTAAGCATATGTCATATCTCCAAGCAGTAACACAAAAACATTCACATCATATCATATGTATGTGAAAACACCATAGTCATCATCTATGATCATAACATCATCATTAAGAACTGCATGATCTTTCCACAAGAACCATCAATATATCAACCGTGTATCATCACTAGGAAACATCCCATATCTGATAAGCATCAACCATGATAATCAACATATGTGAGTATAAAACCTATCATCATAAAATACGAATTCGTCATCATTATATGACTAAGTAAGCCATGTCTCCATATAGACATGTCTTCATGGAACTTGCAAAACACCATTATCTTGGCCAACCAAAAATATTTATCAATATGCAACTTAAGTAATCATCCATATATCCAGCATAATGTGTATCCATCAAAGAGATAGCAATATGTAGCTAGCAAACCATTAGCTCATAGTGATTTGTCAAGCTTTCTTGGTACTAACAGCATAAATAATCCTCAACCATGTGAGAGCCAAGAACTATAGGAATCCTGCATCGTAACTGCACCATATGAACTTTATGTATCTTTGAAGGCATGATGACAACAACATAAAAGAAATGAGTGACTCATCGTCAAATAATGAAGTTGTGTACTCAAGCTTTGTACTTCTCCTTGTCCTTATGAATATCACCATGTAAGAACCATATATGCACTGTATGTATCATCAAAAAGGTTATCCATAATCATCCATAAATCTGATATGAATTACAATTATGTGGCTCAAGCAATATACGTATCATCTGAGATTTCATCATAGGCACCTCATGACTACAACATAGCATGATGTATCATTTAAATACTTCAATAACATAAGTACCAAAGACTTCTAATCATAATGCCAACAATGCATTATTAGAAGCATAGCATATTCTCCCCCTAAACCTGTGCAAATTTTTCACTGTCAGATCTAATCATTGCATATATTGATAAGGATCATCAAGGCATCATCATCAACAACTAATGAGGGTCAAAATCACTTTTACATATTATCAACAAACTGTCATCATCATCAATCAGAACAGAAAAGATAATTGGTAATTGACTGAACCATATCAAACCCCTTTTCTTGAGTTTGTCCGACTACTTCTTCATCAAACCAACATATACGCGACTAAGCAACTTCTAACTTGCATATATACGCGACTTATCTTCATTATAACTGTGTATGAGAATTAGAGCACTGAAATTTCATACTTTTAGTTCCTCCTGAGTATGTTCTATCAGTATACTAAGCTATGCCACATATTTCTAACTATACTTCCTTCTTCTTCCATACCTTGGAGTGTGATGTTGTTTGTTCCTTTTATTATGTTGGCCGAAATTTTCTCCTGCATTATTTTGCTATATGACCAAACTTGTTACAAGCATAACTTCTTATATGTTTCATATTCTGTCTAAAGCAGTTAATAGATTTGTGACCAAACATATTTCAAGAAAAAAATATCCCTTAAAGTACCTAGAAGCTGATGATCTTTTTGTGTGACGGTTATTAGCTTGAACCATTCTACTTCTGCATCTTGTTGCAACATGTCCAAAATTATGACATACAAAACATTCAAAATTATTCATCAGAGGAAATAACTGATTATCACTTCCATAGTTAGGAGTAAATGATTTTCTTTGAAGTCTTTCTTTCCTTGGTTGTTGATGGGGTTGACCTCTTATGTCCTTGTTGAGCATTTCAGATTTTGCATTAGAGTTCCCTACCTCATCTTGTGAACTAGATTCACCTTCAATAGTTTCATGAATACCAAGACCAGATTTGATGATAGGAGTCCTTCGACTACTAAGAATATTATCCAAAATCTTAGTACTATCTTGAAATCGTAAAAGTTTATCCCTTTTTTATGATTTACCTTTTAGGATATTTACCTAAACCTGATATTGCTCTTCCTTTTCAAGATAATGCTTCTTCATGATTTCTTCAGCTTTTGTTCCTTCTTCCACTTATTTCCTTAATTCGAGAACTTCATTTTCTTGTTCTTCAAATGCATGGATTAGTTCTTCATTATGCTTATTCGAATTTTTGATATCTTATTTTAGAGAAATGACCATAGCTTCAAGACCTTCATAGTAGTTGGTTCTTTCTATAAGTTGGTTGTTGTGTCCTTTTCATTCACCTCATTTCTCAATGAGCTCACTTCATCCCGCAGCCTTTGACTTTGATCTTCCTTTTCTTTGTACTGCTTCTTTATTTTGTTTCCTTCCTCCAACTAGGCTTTTAACCTGGTAACTTCTTCTTTGTAGGCACATTCCCTTTTATCAATTAGATCTTTTTGATCTCTAATTATGTCTATGAGATTTTTAAATTCTAACTCTATTTCTTTTTCACCCATAAGATCAAATTCAGTTGTTTCACTGTCACTTTCATTATCTTCAAATGAATAGAGAAATGTATCACCAGAGGACAACAAATTCATACCTGATAGTTCTTTTTCTTGTTCATCTTCATTCTGAGGTGATTATGAATATGAAGAGTTGCTTCCACATAAAGGTCAATCGTCTCTCCCACTGTCATAGTTCCTTTGAGATGTCTTCTTCTTTTGAGGTGCTTTCTTCTTTAGCTTCTTTCCCATTGTTACTACAGATTTCCTTCAAGTGATCAAGCTTTTGCCAAAGGACCTGCTTTGATACCAATTGTTGGAAATAATACTGAGAGGGGGGTGAATCATTATTTACAAATCAATAATTTTTTCATTTCCATAATTAGATTTATATAGGCTACTTCAGTGAAGGGAACTTGCGTGTGCACGCAATTGTTCTTAAGGTAACCAACGTATATCTAGTGAACTTATGATTCAGTTAATTCATCATATGTTGATATTTAATCAATGCATTAGTACTTTATTAAACATTAAACAATAACGATGTGCAGTAATAACAGAATAAACCATCACACGTGACACACATGAACACCAAGATTTAAGGTGGACACCCAATGTGGGTGAAAACACATACTGCTGTCGTCTCTGTCTTCTTTTAATAATAAGAAAATATGTTTACAATCTTGTACTGGTGTAGACTCATATCAGTACACATGCACCCACTTGTAGAAGGCTACAACCTTCTCTCATTCTCCAGCTTCTTCTGGAAGGGAGCTACAACCCCCTAGTTCTTGTATTAGCCGATATATTTACTAGTACGTAGGCTCTGACCTACAGAAGGCTACAACCTTCATTCATTCTCCAGCTACTACTAGAAGGGAGCTCCAACCCGTGATCAAATCACCAGCCTCTACTGGCAGGAATCTTTGGCTTCCTCACTGAAGGCTCCAACCCTCAGTATCCTCCAGGGACCATGTTTCATAAATTTTCACACTGGATGCTCCTGGTACATAACAACACTATATGTAGGACACGTTTAATCAAATTTTCACACTGGACCCATTAGTAACATTGAAGCTCAAAGTCAATCACCACTGCAATACATCTATCAAATACATCTGCATCAACCAATCACTGAAACTCAATCATCAATCTCTGTTATAACTGAAACCAAATTATCAATATCTGAATCAATCAATCATTGAAACCTCTAACATAAAATAATCACTGAAAAATTGAATGAAACAATCACTGAACCTATGACACAACTGAATCAACGATTCATTCAAACTTAATCAAATTCAACCAATCAACTGGAACTGACAAATCACTTTAACCAGTACATAGATCTGAACCTAGAACATGCATCATCATTCAGAACCAACTATAACCTCAAAAACCATGCATCAGAATGTATACGCTACTTGGCTGAACCCAAACTACGTGTATACACTACTTCCATTAATAAAACCTGCGTATACCTTCAAAACTACTGCAAATATAAACTTTTGAATCAAGTCTATACCAACCAACAATATACTAAACATCTACTGTCAACTTACATATATTTACACAAGCAGAAACAGAGATCACTTCTTCTCACTTATACAATCAATCAATCAAATACCAGCCTCCTTATGCATTCAGTTTTACATTCAAATCTAAGAAGACTTCATAGACAGACAACAGTGAAACAATAACACTAATCTAATAGATCAATCATCCTTGAACATCAAGATTTTCTTTTGAATACGCTACTTGGTAGAGCCAAACCAGCATGTATACGCATCTTCACCAAAGCGAACCAATGTATAGATCTGCAAATACTTACTTATAACTTCGTTGCAATTCCTGACTTCAGACATACCCAGATCATCACATATAAAGGATAAAACATGTGTTAGCAATCAGATCTTGCCCATCCATTATCAGATCACATAATGATAAGTTATTATGATCTTGATATATCATTAGATCTCATCCATCATCAAACTCTCAGGTGCATATTTAGTCTAGTTCAAGCAAAGCATCATAAACCCATAACATGCATATTTTCTTTTGATATAAAACTTCATAAGATATTCATTAGTTGTGCCCTTGGCCCTTTGATTTTCTCCTCCTTATATACTTAGATCCTTTATCAATACCTCAGACCAAAACCACTTAGGACCAATACCTTAGACCAAATACTTAGGGTCAATATCTCAGACCAAATACCTTGGACCAATACCTTGGACCAAAATTCCTTGGACCATATACCTAGGGTCAATACTTTAGACCAAATACCTCGGACCAAATACCTTGGACCAATACCTTGGACCAAAATACCTAGGACCAAAATACCTTGGACCAAATACGATGGACCAAAACCTTGGTTTTCCAATATGTACACGCTTTTCCTCCTAAGGGAGTGCGTGTATAAGTATACGCTCTTTTTGTCTGTGGACCAGTGTGTATACATTGTTTTGACTAAGTGGACCTGCGTATACTTCTTAAACTACTTTACATCAACCTTTTCCTTTACATTCTTTATTCTAATCAACAGACATAAGTTCCATCTTCCTGTTCTTCTGTACCAATGTCTTGTTACTTCTGAATAGAACTGTTACACTATAATTTGCCATATTACTTATGAAATGATTCCTTTGAACTGCCATGCATTCTGTCACATCTGATATCTCTTCTATAGATTCATCTAGTTACGTAGATTCATCTAGTTACCATATACAAGTGAGTTGCTCTACTACAAGTGGGTTGTGATCAAGTACAACACGTGTATCATAATTCCAACAATCTCCCCCTTTGGACTTGATGGCAACCATGTTGGTGTTGATTATTGCACGCTATAGAAACTATTAGAGATAACAAGCAACACCAAAATACTCTCCCCCTTTGACATCAAGGGCAAAGGGTGGACCAAGATATTCTCCCCCTTTGATATGAATATTTTCATATTTGAAAAAACTGAATATAAACATTGATCATGTTCCCCCTAGACACATGGTGAATTCTTTGATTAAAATCCCCCTTTGTACATGATGTGATGCACTAAACCGTCCATGCTCCCCTTGAGCACATGTAGAGTCTACAAAATTATTTTCCAAAAGAATAACATGACTCTTTAACTCAACTATGTGAGTTTGACCTTCCTATCACCAATGACTCATACATATATCAATCTCCCAATCAAGTGGGGATATACCAAATCTAACTCATCCACCCAACCAAATGGGAATACACCAATTGTTTATACATGACTAAAATATAACAATTATTACATCATCCTTCCCATGCATAGTGGGGTTACAAATTACATCATATGACCAAAAAGAACTCATTAAAAAGACTACAACAGACAGAGACATATTATTACATCATGGGCTTTTATATGACCTTTTCATTGAGTGATATACATGATATTTATAACAAAGACCAAAGATATAAACAAGACCATGATAGTCATCAACAACTATCATACACCATATATGATCCGCACCATAGGCATCTATCAGCAACATCCAGACCCACAACCTGTATATGTCCATCATCAGTTCCAAATATATGACAAAGTAAATATCATCAACCTGTGACAAAGTATGTCGTATATAGATATCAACTCAACCTCTTGACCTCATCAAGATAAACTTGCTTCGTTTCCTTAGTAGAAAGAGCCTTATCATAACCTTCCATGAATCAACTAAGCATATGTCGTATCTCCAAGCAGTAACACAAAAACATTCACATCATATCATATGTATGTGAAAACACCATAGTCATCATCTATGATCATAACATCATAATCAAGAACTGCATGATCTTTCCACAAGAACCCTCAATATATCAACCATGTATCACCACTAGGAAACATCCCATATCTGATAAGCATCAACTATGATACTCAACATATGTGAGTATAAAAACTATCATGATAAAGTAAGAAGTCATCATCATTATATGACTAAGTAAGCCATGTATCCAAATAGATATGTCTTCATGGAACCTGTAACAACACCATTCTCTTGGCCAACCAACAATATTTATCAATATGCAACTTAAGTAATCATCCATGTATCCAGCATAATGTGTATCCATCAAAGAGATAGCAATATGTAGCTAGCAAACCATTAGCTCATAGTCATTTGTCAAGCTTTCTTGATACTAACAAGAACAACAATCCTCAACCATGTGAAAGCCAAGAACTATAAGAATCCTACATCATAACTGCACCATATGAACTTTATGCATCTTTGAAGGCATGATGACAACAACATAAAAGAAATGAGTGACTCATCATCAAATAATGAAGTTGCGTACTCAAGCTTTGTACTTATCCTTGTCCTTATGAAGATCACCATGTAAGCAATATATGTACTGTATGCATCATCAAAAAGGTTATCCACAATCATCCATAAATTTGATTTGAATAAAAATTATGTGGCTCAAGCAATATACGTATCATTTGAGATTTCATCATAGGCAACTCATGACAACAGAATAGCATGATGTCTCATTTAAATACTTTAATAACATAAGTACCAAAGACTTCTAATCATAATGCCAACAATGCATTATTAGAAGCATAGCATATTCTCCCCCTGAACCTGTGCCAATTGTTCACTGTCAGATCTAATCATTGCATATATCGATAAGGATCATCAAGGCATCATCATCAACAACTTATGAGGGTCAAAATCACTTCTACATATTATCAACACTTTGTAATCATCATCAATCAGAACCAAAAAGATAATTGATAATTGACTGAACCATATTAGACCCCTTTTCCTGAGTTTGTCCCACTGCTTCTTCATCAAACCAATATATATGCAACTATGCAACTTCTAACTCGCGTATATATGTGACTTGTCTTCATTATAACTACATATGAGAATTAGAGCACTGGAGTTTCTTACTTTTAGTTCGTCCCGAGCCTGTTCTATCTGTATATTGAGTTATGCCAGATATTTCTGACTGTACTTCCTTCTTCTTCCATACCGTGGAGTGTGATGTTATTTGTTCCTTTTGGTATGTTGGCCGAAATTTGCTCCTATTTTATTTTGCTATATGCCCAAACTTGTTACAAGCATAACATCTTGTATGTTTCATATTCCATCTAAAGCAGTGAATGACTTTGTGACCAAACATATTGCATGAAAAATAATATCCCTTAAAGTACTTGGAAGCTGATGATCTTTTTGTGTGACGATTATTAGCTTGAACCATTCTACTTCTGCATCTTGTTGCAACATGTCCAAAATTATGACATACAAAACATTCAACATTATTCATCAGAGGAAAGAAATGATTATCACTTCCATAGTTAAGAGTAAATGATTTTCTTTGAAGTCTTTCTTTCCTTGGTTGTTGATGGGGTTGACCTCTTATCTCCTTATTGAGTATTTCAGATTTTGCATTAGAGTTCTATGCCTCATCTTGTGAACTAGATTCACCTTCAATAGTTTCATGAAAACCAAGACCAAATTTGATGATAGGATACCTTTGACTACTAAGAATATTATCCAAAATCTTATTACTATCTTGAAATCGTAAAAGTTTATCCTTTCTTTCTAATTTACCTTTTAGGATATTTATCTGAACCTGATATTGCTCTTCCTTTTCTAGATAATGCTCCTTCATGATTTCTTTAGCTTTTCTTCCTTCTTCAACTCATTTCCTTAATTCGAGAACTTCATTTTCTTGTTCTTCAAATGCTTCGAGTAGTTATTCATTCTGCTTATTTGAATTTTTGAGATCTTCTTTTAGAGAAACAACCATACCTTCAATACCTTCATAGTAGTTGGTTCTTTCTATAAGTTACTTGGTTGTTGTGTCCTTTTCATTCACCTCATTTCTCAATGAGCTTACTTCATCCCACAGCCTTTGACTTTGATCTTCCTTTTCTTTGTACTGCTTCTTTATTTTGTTTCCTTCCTCCAACTAGGCTTTTAACCTGATAACTTCTTCTTTGTAGGCACATTCCCTTTTATCAATTAGATCTTTTTGATCTCTAATTGTGTCTATGAGATTTTTAAATTCTAACTCTATTTCTCTTTCACCCATAAGAGCAAATTCAGTTGTTTCATTGTCACTTTCATTATCTTCAAATGAACAGAGAAATGTATCACCAGAGGACAACAAATTCATACCTGATAGTTCTTTTGCTTGTTCATCTTCATTCTGAGGTGATTCTGAATTTGAAGAGTTGCTTCCACATAAAGGCCAATCGTCTCTCCGACTGTCATAGTTCCTTTGAGATGTCTTCTTCTTTTGAGGTGCTTTCTTCTTTAGCTTCTTTCCCATTGTTACTACGGATCTCCTTCAAGTGATCAAGCTTTTGCCAAAGGACCTACTCTGATACTAATTGTTGGAAATAATACTGAGAGGAGGGGGAATCATTATTTACAAATCAATAATTTTTTCATTTCCATAATCAGATTTATATACGCTACTTCAGCGAAGGGAACTTGCGTGTGCACGCAATTGTTCTTAAGGTAACCAATGTATATCTAGTGAACTTATGATTCAATTAATTCATCATATGTTGATATTTCATCAGTGCATTAGTACTTTATTAAACATTAAACAATAACGATGTGCAGTGATAACAGAATAAACCATCACACATGACACACATGAACTTCCAAGATTTAAGGTGGAAACCCAATGTGGGTGAAAACCACTTGTTGATGTCGTCTCTGTCTTCTTTTAAAAATAAGAAAATCTATTTACAATCTTGTACTAGTGCAGACTCATACCCGTACGCAGGCACCCACTTGTAGAAGGCTACAACCTCCTCTCATTCTCCAGCTTCTTCTAGAAGCGAGCTACAACCCCCTAAATCCTGTACTAGCTGATATATTTACTAGTACGTAGGCTCTAACCTATATAAGACTACAACCTTCATGCGTTCTCCAGCTACTACTAGAAGGGAGCTCCAACCCCGTGATCAAATCACCAACCACTATTGGCAGGCAGCTCCGACTTTCTTACTGAAGGCTCCAACTCTCAGTATCCACCAGGGACCATGTTTCATAAATTTTCACACTAGATGCTCCTGGCACACAACAACACTATATGTAAGCCACATTTCATCAAATTTTCACACTGGAACCATTAGTAACCTTGAAGCTCAAATTCAATCACCACTATAATATATCCATCAAATACATCTGCATCAACCAATCACTGAAACTCAATTATCAATCTTTGATATAACTGAAACCCAATCATCAATATCTGAATCAATCAATCATAGAAACCTCTAACATAAAACAATCACTAAACCTCTGACACTACTGAATCAACCATTCATTCAAACTTAATCAAATTCAACCAATCAACTGGAACAGACAAATCACTATAACCAGTACACAGATATGAACCCAGAACACTACATCATCATTCAAAACTAGTTGTAACCTTAAAAACCATCCATCAGAATGTATACTCTACTTGGTTGAACCCAAACTGCGTGTATATGCTACTTCCATTAATAAAACCTGTGTCTACCTTCAAAAGAATTGCAAATATAAACTTTTGAATCAAGTCTATACCAACCAAAAATATACTAAACATCTACTGTCAACTTACAGAGCTTTACATAGGCAACAACATAGATCACTTCTTCTCACTTATACAATCATTCAATCAAATACTAGCCTCTTTATGCATTCAGTTTTACATTCAGATCTAAGAAGAATTCATTGTTAGACAATAGTAAAAAAACATCACTGGTCTGATAAATCAATCATCCTTGAACATCAATCTTTTCTTTTGCATATGCTACTTGGTAGAGCCGAACTAGCGTGTATGCACATCTTCACCAAAGCGAACTAGTGTATTGATCTGCAAATACTTACTTATAACTTCACTACAATTCCCAACTTCAGACATACCCAGATCATCACATATAAAGGATAAAACATGTGTTAGCAATTAGATCTAGCCCATCCATTATCAGATCACATAATGATAAGTCATTATGATCTTGATCCATCATTAGATCTCATCCATCATCAAACGCTTAGGTGCATATTTAGTCTAGATCAAGCAAAGCATCAGAAATCCGTAACATGCATATTTTCTTTTGATCTAACACTTCATAAGATATTCATTACTTGTGCCCTTAGCCCTTTAATCTTCTCCTTCTTATATACTTAGATCCTTTGTCAATACCTCGGACCAAATACCTCAGACCAAATACCTTGGACCAATACATTGGACCAAAATACCTTGGACCAAATACCTAGGGTTAATACCTCTAACCAAATACCTTGGACCAAACACCTTGGACCAAAATTCCTTGGACCAAATACATCGAACCAAAACCTTGGTTTTCCAACATGTACGCGCTTTTCCTATTGAGGGAGTGTGTGTATACGTATACGCTCTTTTTGTTGTATGGACCAGTGTGTATACATTGTTTTGACTAAGTGGACCCATGTATACTTCTTAAACTGCTTTACATCAACCTTTTCCTTTACATTCTTTATTCTGATTAATAGACCTAAGTTCCATCTTCTTGTTCTTCTGTACCAATGTCTTGTTACTTCTGAATAGACCTGTTACACTGTAATTTTCCATATTACTTCTGTAATGATTCCTTTGAACTGCCATGTATTCTATCACATCTGATATCTCTCTTGTAGATTCATCTAGTTATGTAGATTCATCTAGTTACCATATACAAGTGATTTTATCTGCTACAAGTGGGTGGCCATCAAGTACAACACATGTACCATAATGCCAAGAACCTTGACTATTGGAACTACATAGTGCACAGTTCCCACAGTCATCTAGTCACAACTTTCAAAGAAAACTCCACAATCCCTCACATCTAGTGCCCAAATTGTTGCTTGAACTTGCCTTGAAGTTGTTTTTGTTTTAAACTAGCATTTTCTTGCCATGAGTGTCCTCTCTATCCCATAGGTACAACAATTGTTGAGCATCTCTCTAGCATTCACAATTAACATGGAATCCAAGAGACATACATCAAAGGAAACCACCGAGAGAAGTATTAGGGAAGTAGTTGAGTAGACATTAGTTGATTGACCAGTGTATGCAGATAATCAACTGTTTATTGAGAAGGGAACAACATTCACATGGAAACATTTCAAAGAAACATTTGCAAAGGAATTTGAGGAATATTTAGAGGATCGACAAGTCTATTGTAGCAGCTGATATTCAGGGATATACAAGGTTGCATGCAGGTATCCCATCTTCCTGTGAGCGGATGTCATCAGCTGGATTGTCTCACTTATAGATGAACAAACTATGACATTGAGTAGTGCCAGTGGGAAAAAGCTTTCCACCTTCAGGGCAGAAGACTTTCAGTAGATGTATGACTTGCCTGATCCGATGAAGCGTATGGAATCACTCTTCTATGCCCCCCATAACTTTGTAAACATAAGAGACATTGTCAAGCACTGGGTGAAAGAGCCATCGAAGTTTAGACAGACACCCGCCCATGTTTACAAGTCAAAGTCCCTCAAGAAGGATTACTAGTTCTTGATCATGTTTTCTTGCAGAATATATTTTCAAGAGAGCACATAAACCTTTCGTGAAGTGTGGGCATTCTTATTGGACCAGTTGGTAAGTGATCAGAGGCCATTCAATTGGTTGAATATTTTGGCTCAACAATTGAAGTCCCATGTAACTAAGGTTGAAATCTGCTCAAGGATGAGAGAGAAAGGTTTTAGATGTCCGCATACTTAATGGATGCAATATGTGTACAACAATAATTTCCGGGCATGAAATGGACATGGAAACCATGAGAGACTGTTATGAACATCTATTGAAATTTTCTTTCAGACTGCAACTATCAAGGAGTAATGGTGAGGATAACTGACCACTTTATCATCCTACTATATAAGCTTATATTTGAACAAGATCCACCTTGCATGTCTCGAGAAGCGATGGAGGCGATAATAGACATTATAGATTGGTATGCTTCACCAAGTGGCAAATTCATCAAAGTGTTTGGCAGTGAGAATCCTCCATATGTCTTACCAAGGTATGCCACTGGCAAATTGATCATGCAAGAAGTATCACACCATCTTGTTACAGGGTTGTCAGCAGCACTGCACAGGAAGAAGAAAGCACCATGTCCTACTCTTCCTTTGGAAATCGGATTATACAAGATAAATAAATTGAAAGTTGTAGATTCCAAGGCTAAGGACATAGTGAAATTCGTTTTCTGCACCAAGGACTTTAATACGTACGATTCCCACAGTATTTGTAAGGACCACTATATGAGAGTTTACTTTTCATGGACCAGCCAGGAATTTCATTGGCTAGAGGAGGATCCTTGGAGGTACTGCTATAATGCCTCCATACATAATGAGCTAGTCAATATAGCAAGGATTTCGAATGCTACTCCATAGACAACAACAGTTCCAGAAGTAACAACAACAACAACAAAAGGAAGCAATCCTGTGCACGACAAGGGAAAGAGGAATATTGATGATGATATAGAGGGAGATAAAAGCTACAATATTAAAGCATATCCAGTTATCACAAAGGAAACTTTGGAAGCATAAGAAAAGAAGGCGCAAAGGATAAAGAGAGCAAAGTGGAGGAAAAGAGAAAAGCAAATGTTGCAGGAAGAAGAACTGAAGCTGCAAGAGACAAAGAAGAAGTTGAAGGAAGAATAGAAGTTGAGGAGGAGAGAAAAAGAAGAGAAGAAGAAGCAGGAAGAAAAAAAAAGGCACGTTGACAAAGGAAACGACATCGATACAGGTTGAAGAGCTGGAAAAACCAATAGCTGAGGAGGAAAGTCAACAGATGCAAGATTAGGAGATTTATCAAACGATTAAGAAATTGATTGAAGTGACAAACATGGAGTTGGAATATGAGTTGTAGTATAATGATGTTGACCTAATGTCGGGATCACCATAGTTCATCCCTCTGTCTCTACCACCTCCAGTAGCAGAGCCAGTCCTGAGCGAGCAACGAGATATTGTCCTCCTTGATGATGATCCATTCATGGATGTGTACAATATATCATTTGATGAGTTCCAAAAGAGGATTGTACAAGTGCAGAGGAATCACTTTTCAGATGATCACGCATCACATGCATTCATCAAAGAAAGGGTGATAGTGTCAGACACCAGGAAGAATCCAACTGCCATTTCTGAAGATAGCTTGGCCTATGCAGGAGCAACAAGCTCAAATGTTTAGTATTTGATGACCGAGAATGAGCAACTGGATAATAAATTTCAGGATGCCAGGAAAGGGGTATAGCAACTCTAAGCAACAACGCAGAATTATGTTTCTACACTAGGGGAGATGAGAACAATGGCACTTGTTGAAGTATCAACACTTGGAGAAACCATGCAGAAGCTCTATGATGGATTTGTCACCATGCATAAAGTAGTTTTTTGTTTGCATGGCCTACAAACATGGAGCAAAGAGTTTGTCAAGACCATCAAAAACATACATGCTTGATGGGCGCGGGATCCCCCAAGGGAAGTTTTGGGGCTTAGAGCCCAGATTTTGGTCCAATTTTGTAATTCCAATGTAAAGACTCCACATTTTGTGGGCACGGAGAGCGTAGTTGTTAAAGAGTCATAGGGTTGTCCGCCCTTATTTTGATAATGTAATTTCAACTGTAGAAGACCTACCCATGGTCTGCGGACCATGGGATTGTATAAATAGAGAGCTCTAAGTAGTTAAAGGCATATAATGAAAAAGAAATGAAGATGTATGCAAGATAGCTCTAAAGTGTAAGTCTAAGTTTTGGGTCCTAGCATAGGTAGAGGCTCTGCAGATGAGTGCGCAGAGGAATAATAGTCCGTAGCTGAGTGCGTGGACCCCTACAGTTGAGTGCACAAGGTGAGTCGATTTTGTAACTGTTGGGAATCATTAATAAAGAGAAGTTTTCTATCATTCTGCATATTTATTTCCTGTTTATGCATCTGTTATATTGGGTATGAATTTCACTTCTAATGCTTATATGATGCGTGAATGTGTATAAATATATTGGTTAAGTGAATGCAAGTAAGAACATTTGTTTACATGAAGCTAACTAAGATCTATTAATACGATAAGTAAGATACTTACCCTAGTTTGGGAAATATCGCAGTTCTCTACCCTAGCAATGCGAAAGGACTTCAACCTCTGGTTAGGGTTATTCAGAAGATGAGTGTAACGTTTCGCGAAGGTACTGAAGGGTAGAATAGAGTGCAAAGCAACCTTCGTGAAGGCAGGTATAGTTGGAATAAACCGACATCAGAACCATCTCAAGGGTGTGAAAACTTGGTTCCAGCATCCCCCCATACTGCTTCGAGTGAGACTTCAGTCCGTGCTCCGTGGGCTGATGCCTAAAGAGCTAGTAGTGTAGGGATTTGTTTGACTAACTAATGCTGAACCTGGGTCAGGCCCCCTCAAGCCAAAAAATGGTTTCATTGCCAAGACCAGAATCTGCATAGAGATGTGTGATGTTGTATCTTTAGAATCCAACTAAGAAAGAAATCGAAGGCTGGTTGGACAGGAGAATTCATGAGTTTGTGGCGTAGGAAAACATAAACCTGTGACTGTCAAAAGAATAGTGGTTAGATAGCTACCTGTATACTGAGATCCACGAAATATTTTTCCGTCCTTCCCTATTGAGCTATACGAGTGGATCGCAAAGCTAGCAGATAGCCAAGGAAGGTGGAAACTTGACGGTCCTATTGTGTGGACCCTAGAGCTAGTGCGAAGGTTGGGAGCATCAGAGGATAAGATCGCGTTTGATGTCAATCATTGGCTTGATTGCATTATAAGAGGATTTATTACTGAGTTCGCAGTTGACACCTTAGTCAGCTATAGAGAGGCAAAGCGATGCTTTCTCAAAGGACCACGAGGTAACTAAGTAAAATATTTGAATTCTTGGATTAAAATGTTGTTGTGTGAAAAGCATGTTATGTAGTTACCTTGATGTTTGAGTCTACACGAAGCGGAAGAATTTACAGAAACGAAGGAAATAAGGGTCCAGAGCATAGCCCCTTGATTTCACCTCCGTGAGGGGGTGAGGAAGGGATCATGAAGGTCTCTCTGCGAAGTGCTATTCATCTGATAAGACAAGGATTTCGGCGAATACCACCCCCACCCACACCACCACCAGCTTCACCTCCATCACCTCCAACTTCACCCATACCACCTCCACCACCACCGTGATTCAGTATGGCAAACATAGTGAATTTGCCTTTGTTCAAAGGCTTGGGAAATGAGGACCCGGACCAATTCTGGTTCATAATGAAGGTTTTATGGGAATCTCAAGGTGTCACAGATGACCATATAAAGAAAGAAACATTGGTTAGCGCCCTGCAGGATCGCACGCTGACCTGGTATATTAAGTACTCCAATGATAACCTGAATGCGAGAGTAGTAGATATCGAAGCAACACTGAATATGGAGTTTAGTAGGCCTAAATCTAAAGCGCATTCGATTATTGGATTCAAAGAAATCACGATGCTACTAGGCGAGATGCCTTGGGAACCAGATCAAAGGCTAAAATGTAAGATTCACGAAGAAAACATGAATCTGACGGATGGACAACATCGCGAGTGGTTTGTAGCTTTGCTACTACCACACTTAAGGAGTGCACTGTCGCAGCAGAAGATAACGACTCCGGCAGAAGCCTTGGATATTTCCATGAGACTACATGCAACCCCAATGCAAGATCCTAATCTAGGAGTTCAACAAATCCACCCGCAGCTAAAGCATTTGTGCCTTGAGATGCAAAGCTTGAAGTAGGATAGGATGGTTCGACCAGAAGTGCATGAAGAAGCGTGGTGCGTGAAATGCAAGAGTCATGGTCATGAAAAAGACCACTACCTGATATTTACGAATTACCTTTCACAAGGAGGAATGATGCCTCTAAGGCCAAAAGCTCAAGTAGGACCTAGCGCGATGCTTGCTTTGTGGTGTGCTATATGTCAAGTAGCCGGAAAGCATGCCATGGATAACTGACACTTGTTATAGAATTATACGTAAACTCCACAACAGTTGTTCTGTAACTTTTGTAGGTCGGTGGGATATGATGAGCATACTTGCAGGAGCTATGAATTGATGATGGAAAGAATGCCTGCCTACAGAGTTCAGGTCGAAACGTGGCCCCTTGAACAGAATGCAAGAATGGCGTAGACAGGCTTTCAGGGGCGTGGAAGAGGCTAAGGTGGAGGAGGACCTGGTAGAGGTCACAAATAGTTGATTTGCTACAATTGCGGAGGGCCAGGACACTATGCCCGTGATTGAACTAATCTAACGCATTCGTTGTGCAAGTATTGCACGTTGTTTGATCATGAGACAAAAGATTGTCCTACGTTGATAGCTAGGATCTATGACAAAGGAGCGCTACCACCTCCCCCGACTCAAAACTTGTAGATGATGAGGTCTGAGCCACTCGAGGAAGATCCGAATGCAAATATAGTGCTCCAAAGTGGAATCGCGATAAGAGAGGACAAGGGGAAACAACCTGAAGACAATACCCGGGCTCACAAAGCCCCAGCGAAAGAAGTTGAGTTTGATTTGGAGCATGCCCAGGAAACCTTCATGGAAGCTAAGAAGAGCTTCGCTAAGGCCTCCAATTCAGAAAGAAAAGATAAGCCTGAGTCGGAGATGGATCCCTCCATGCTCACAATTTTCCTGGAAACCTGTATGAAGTTACTGCGCAACAGTAAGGCTATGAAAGGGTTACAAGAACTTATCAATAGATGTGTTGGGACCGTGCTAGGTGAACCGCACATAGTCTGTAAGATCGGAAAGAATAAAACAAGGATGGGGTGTGAAACAAGTCTAATCGCACAAATCGTGTTGGAAATGATATTGAGAGGGGGGGGGGTGAATCAGTATTTGCAAATCAATAACTTTTTCATTTCCATAATCAGATTTATATACACTACTTCATAGAAGGGAAATCACATGTTCACGTAACTGTTCTTAAGGCAACCAATGTATATCGAATGAACTTATGATTAAGTTAATTCATCATATGTTAATCTTTAATCAGTGCATCAATACTTTATTAAACATTAAACAGTAAAGATGTGCACTAATAACAGAATAAAACATCACACATAAGAAACACACATGAACACCAATATTTAAGGTGGAAACCCAATGTGTGTGAAAACCACTTGCTATTGTCGTCTCTCTCTTCTTTTAATAATAATAAAATCTGTTTACAATCTTGTACTGGTGCAGACTCATACCATTATGTAGGAAACCACCTGCAAAAGGCTACAAGCTTTTCTTGTTCTCCAGCTTCTTCTGGAAGGGAGCTACAATCCCCTAGTTCTTGTACTAGCCTATATATTTACTAGTACGTAGGCTCTGACCTACAGAAGGATACAACCTTCACTTGTTCTCCAGCTTCTTCTGGAAGGGAGCTACAACCCCCTAGTTCTTGTACTAGTCGATATATTTACTAGTATGTACGCTCTGACCTACAGAAGGCTACAACCTTCACTCATTCTCCAGCTGCTACTAGAAGGGAACTCCAATCCCCTGATCAAATCACATGCCACTACTGGTAGGAATCTTCGACTTCCTCACTGAAGGCTCCAACCCTCAGTATCCTTCAGGGACCATTTTTCATAAATTTTCAGCCTAGATGCTCCGGGTACACAACAATCCACATGAAGGCCTAATATCATCAAATTTTCATACTGGACCCATTAGTAACATTGAAGCTCAAAATCAATCACCACTGCAATACAACCATCAAATACATCTGCATCAACCAAACACTAAAACCCAATCAATCTCTAATATAACTGAAACAATCAATAATGGAAACCTTTGAACCTCTGACACAACTTAATAAAACAATTGCCAAACCTTTGACACAACTGAATCAACCATTCATTCAAACTTAATCAAATTCAACCAATCATCTGCAACAGATAGATCATTGTAACCAGTACATAGATCTAACCCAGAACATTGTATCAACAACTAGAACTAACTGTAACCTCAAAAGACATGTGTCAGAACGTATACACTCCTTTAATGATGCAAACTTATGTGTATACCCTACTTCCTTTTGCCCAACCTACATATACCTCTAAATATACTGAATCATAAAACCTCTGAACCACAAACTGTACCAATTAGTGACATTCTGAAGATCTACTGTCATATTACAGAGTTATAAATAGATAGCAACAAGGATCACCCTTCTTTCTCAATAAATTAATCAGTGAGACACAAACTCTTTATGCATTCAGTTTTGATTTCATATCTAAGAAGACTTCATTGACATATAGCAGTAAAACAGCAACACTGATCTGATAGATCAGTCATCCTTGAACATCAAGCTTTTCTTTTGCATACGCTACTTGGAAGAGTCGGACTAGTGTGTATATATGCACCTTCACCAAAGTGAACCAACGTATAGATTTGCAAATACTTACTTATAACTTCGCTGCAATTCCCGACTTTAGACATACCCAGATCATTACATATAAAGGATAAACCATGTGTTAGCAATCATATCTAGCCCATCCATTATTAGATCAAATAATGATAATTCATTATGATACTAATCCATCATTAGATATCATCCATCATCAAACACTCAAGTGCATATTTCATCTAGATTAAGCAAAGCATCAGAAACCCATTAAATGCATATTTTTCTTGATCTAACACTTCATAAGATATCATTACTTGTGCACTTATCCCTTTGATCTTCTCCTCCTTATATAGTTTTATGCCTTTCTCAATACCTTGGACCAAAACCACTTAGGACCAAATACCTCAGACCAATACCTTGAACAAAATACCTCAGACCAACACCTTGGACCAAATACCTCGGACCAAATACCTTGGACCAAAACCTTGGTTTTCCAACATGTACGCTCTTTTCCTTTTGTAGGAGTGTGTGTATACGTATACACTCTTTTTTTTCTGTGGACCAGTGTGTATATACTGTTTTGACTAAGTGGACCTGTGTATACTTCTTAAACTGCTTTACATCAACCTTTTCCTTTACTTTCTTTATTCTGATCAGTAGACATAAGTTCCATCTTGTTGTTCTTCTATACCAATGTCTTGCTACTTTTGAATAGACCCGTTACACTATAATTTTCCATATTACTTCTAAAATGATTCCTTTGAACTGCCATGCATTCTGTCACATCTGATATCTCTCTTGTAGATTCATCTAGTTACGTAGATTCACCTAGTTACCATATATGAGTGAGTTGTTCTACTACAAGTGGGTTTCCATCAAGTACAATACATGTATCATAATGCCAACAATCTCCCCCTTTGGACTTGATGGCAACGATGTTGGTGTTGATTACTGCAAGTTGTAGAAACTATTTAGAGATAACAAGAAACACCAAAATACTCTCCCCCTTTGACATCAAGGGAAAAGGGTGGACCAAGATATTCTCCCCCTTTGTTATCAAGGGCAAAGGGCTGACCAAAATGAAGACTTTCATATTTGAACAGCTAAATATGAACATTGATCATGCTCCCCCTAGGCACATGCTGAATTCTTTGATTAAACCCCCCGTTTGTACATGCTGAGATGCACTGTATCGTCCATGCTCCCCCTGAGCACATGCAAAATCTGAAAATATATTCTAAAAGAACAACATGACTCTATAACTCAACTATGTGAGTATGACCTTCATATCATCAATTATTCATACATACATCAATTTCCCAACCAAGTGGGGATATACCAAATGTTTATACATGACTGAAATATAGCAATTATTACATCATCCTTCCCATGCATTGTGGGGGTATAAATTACATCATATGACCAAAAGCACTCATTAAAAGACTATGACAGACAGAGACATATTATTACATCATGGGCCTTTATATGAACTTTTCATCGAGTGATATACATGACCTTTATAACAAAGACCAAAGTTATAAACAAGACCATGATAGTCATCAACAACTATCATACACCATATGTGATTTGCACCATAAGCATCTGTTAGCAACATCTAGACCTGCAACCTGTATATGTCCATCATCAGTTCCGAAGATATGAGAAAGTAAATATCATCAACCTATGACAAAGTATGTTGTATATAGATATCAACTCATCCTCTTGATTTCATCAAGATCAAATTGCTTCGTTTCCTTAGTAGAAAGAGCCTTATCATAACCTTCCATGAATCAACTAAGCATATGTCATATCCCCAAGAAGTAACAAAAAATTCATTCAAATCATATCATATGCATGTGAAAACACCATAGTCATCATCTATGATCATAACATCATCATCAAGAACTGCATGATCTTTCCACAAGAACCCTCAATATATCAACCATGTATCATCACTGGGGAACATCCCCCATCTGATAAGCATTAACCATGCTAATCAAAATATGTGAGTATCAAACCTATCATCATAAAATAATAAGGGATCATCATTATGTGACTAAGTAAGCCATGTCTCTGAATATCCATGTTTTCAAATAGATATGTCTTCATGAGACTTGTAATAACACCATTCTATTGGCCAACCAACAATATTTATGAATATGCAACTTAAGTAATCATCCATGTATCCAGCATAATGTGTATCCATCAAAGAGATAGCAATATGTAGCTAGCAAACCATGAGCTCATAGTCATTTGTCAAGGTTTCTTGATACTAACAACGACAACAATCCTCAACCATGTGAGAGCTAAGAACTATAGGAATCCTGCATCATAACTGCACTATATGAACTTTATGCATCTTAAAAGAAATGAGCGACTCATTGTCAAATAATGAAGTTGTGTACTCAAGCTTTGTACTTCTCCTTGTCCTTATTAAGATCACCATGTAACCAACATATATGTATTGTATGCATCATCAAAACTCATCCATAATCACCCATAAATCTGATTTGAATAATAACTATGCAACCCCGAGCAATACAAGTATCATCATCATAAGCAACTCATAATCGAAACATAAATCTGATTTGAATAACAACTATGTAACCCCGAGCAATACAAGTATCATCATCATAAGCAACTCATAATCGAAACATAGCATCATGTATCATTTAAACACATTAGCCACATAAGTCTCATCACCATTGACAAGAATCATTAGGTACCAAAGGCTTCTAAACATAATGCCAACAATGCAATATTAGAAGCATAGCATATTCTCCTCCTGAACTTGTGCCACCTGTTCACTGTCATATCTGATCATTGCATATATCAGTAAGAAATATCAAGTCATCATCATCAATCAGATATACATCAAGTTATAAACAACTTATGAGGATCAAAATCACTTCTAAATAACATCCACAGACTGTAGTCATCTATCATCAAGATAGAAAAGATAATTGATAATTGTCTAAACCATATTAGATCAATTTTCTAAGTTTGTCCCATTGCTTTTTCATCAAACCAACATATACACAACTATGCAGCTTCTAACTTGCGTATATACGTGACTTGTCTTCATGATAATTGCGTGTGAGAATTAGAACATTGAAATTTCATACTTTCAGTTCCTCCTGAGTCTATTCTATCTGCATACTGAGCTATGCCACATATTTCTGGTTGTACTTCCTTCTTCTTCCATACCTTGGAGTGTGATGATGTTTGCTCCTTTTGGTATGTTGGCCAGAATTTCCTCCTGCATTCTTTTTCTATATGCCCAAACTTGTTACAAGCATAACATCTTATATGTTTCATATTCCCTCTATAGCAATTGGCTTTGTGACCAAACATATTGTAGGAAAAACAATATCCCTTAAAGTAACTAGAAGTTGATGATCTTTCTGTGTGATAGTTATTAGCTTGAATCATTTTACTTCTACATTTGGCTGCAACATGTCCAAAATTATGACATATAAAACGTTCAACATTGTTGATTAGAGGAAATAACCGATTATCACTTCCATAGTTAGGAGTAAATGATTTTCTTTGAAGACTTTCTTTCCTTGGTTGTTGATGGGGTTGACCTCTTATCTACTTGTTGAGCATTTCAGATTTTGCACTAGATTTCTTTGCTTTAGTTTGTGAGCTAGATTCACCTTTAAAGGTTTCATGAAAATGAAGACCAAATTTGATGGTAAGAGACCTTTGATTACTAGGAATATCATCCAAGTTCTTAGTACTATCTTGAAATCGTAAGAGTTTATCCTTTTATTCTAATTTACCTTTTTAAGATATTTACCTCAACCTGATATTGCTCTTCCTTTTCAAGATACTGCTTCTTCATGATTTCTTTAGTTTTTCTTCCTTCTTCCACTTGTTGCCTTAATTTGAGAACTTCATCTTATTGTTCTTCAAATGCTTGGAGTAGTTCTTCATTATGCTTATTTGAATTTTTGAGATCTTCTTTTAGAGAAATGACCACAGCTTCAAGACCTTCGCAGTAGCTAGTTCTTTCTATAAATTCCTTAGTTCTTGTGTTCTTTTCATTCACTTCATTTCTCAATGATGTCACTTCATCCTGCAGCCTTTGACTTTGACCTTCCTTTTCTTTGTACTACTTCTTTATTTTTTTTCCTTACTCCAATTGGGATTTTAACCTGGTAAGTGATTCTTTGTAGGCACATTCCCTTTTATCAATTAGATCTTTTTGATCTCTAATTGTGTTTGTGAGCCTTTTAAATTCTGCCTCTATTTGATTTCTTTCTCTTTCACCCATAAGAGAAAATTCAGTTGTTTCACTGTCACTTTCATTGTCTTCAAATGAACAGATAAATGTATCACTAGAAGACAACAAATTTGTACCTGATATTTATTTTGCTTGTTTATCTTCATTCTGAGGTGATTCTGAATCTGAAGAGTTGCTTCCACATAGAGGCCAATCGTCTCTCCCACTATCACAGCTCCTTTGAGATGTCTTCTTCTTTTGAGGTGCTTTCTTGTTTAGCTTGTTTCCCATTGTTACTACGAATCTCCTGCAAGCGATCAAGCTTTTTCCAAAGGACCTCCTCTGATGCCGATTGTTGGAAATAATACTGAGCGGGGGGATGAATCAGTATTTGCAAATCAATAAATTTTTTATCTCCATAATCAGATTTATATAGGCTACTTCAGAGAAGGGAACTCGCATGTGCACACAACTGTTCTTAAGGAAACTAGCATATATCCAGGGAAGTTATGATTCAGTTAATTCATCATATGTTGATCTTTAATCAGTGCATCAGTACTTTATTAAACATTAAATAGTAAACATGTGCAATAATAATAGAATAATCACACATAAGAAAGACACATGAACACCAATATTTAAGGTGGTAACCTAATGTGGGTGAAAACCACCTGCTGCTGTCATCTCTCTCTTCTTTTAATAATAAGAAAATTTGTTTACAATCTTGTACTAGTGCAAACTCATACTAGTACGCAGGCACCCACCTACAAAAGGCTACAACCTTCTCTCGTTCTCCAACTTCTTCTGGAAGGGAGCTACAATCCCCTAGTTCTTGTACTAGCCAATATATTTACTAGTATGATGGCTCTGACCTACAGAAGGCTACAACCTTCACTCGTTCTCCAGCTTCTTTTGGAAGGGAGCTACAACCCCATAGTTCTTGTAATAGCTAATATATTTACTAGTACGTAGGCTCCGACCTATAGAAGGCTACAACCTTCACTCGTTCTCCAACTTCTACTGGAAGGGAGCTCTAACCCCCTGATCAAATCACTAGGCACTACTGGCAGGAAGCTTCGACTTCCTCACTGAAGGCTCCAACCCTCAGTATCCTTCAGGGACCATGTTTCATAAATTTTCAAACTAGATGCTCCTAGTACACAACAATACACATGAAGGCCTCGTTTCATCAAATTTTTATACTGGACCCATTAGTAACATTGAAGCTCAAAATCAATCACCACTGCAATACAACCATCAAATACATTTGCATCAACCAATCACTAAAGCCCAATCAATATCTGATATAACTGAAACCCAATCATCAATCTCTGATATAACTGAAACCCAATCATCAATCTCTGATATAACTGAAACCTAATCATCAATCTATGATATAACTAAAAAAATCAATCATGGAAACCTCTAGACCTCTGACACAATTGAATCAAACAGTCGCTGAACCTATGACACATTTGAATCAACCATTGATTCAAACTTAATCAAATTCAACTAATCAACTGGAATAGACAGATCACTGTAACCAGTACACAGATCTGAACCTAGAACACTGCATCAACAACTAGAACTAACTGTAACCTCAAAAGACATGTGTCAGAATGTATACGCTCCTTTAATGAAGCAAACCTGTGTGTATACGCTACTTCCTTTTGCCCAAACTACATATACCTCTAAATATACTGAATCATAAGACCTCTGAACCAAAAACCATACCATTCAGTGACATTCTGAAGATATATTGTCCTATTATAGAGTTCTAAACACATAGAAACAAGGATCACCCTTATTTCTCAATCAATTAATCAATGAGACACAAACTCTTTATGCATTTAGTTTTACTTCAGATCTAAGAAGACTTCACTGAAAGATAGCAGTAAAATAGCAGCACTGATTTGATAGATTAGTCATCCTTGAACATCAAGCTTTTCTTTTGCATACGCTACTTGGAAGAGCCGAACCAACATGTATATGCACCTTCACCAAAATGAACCAGTGTATAGATCTGCAAATACTTACTTATAACTTTGCTGCAATTCCCGACTTTAGACATACCCAGATCATTACATATAAAGGATAAACCATGTGTTAGCAATCAGATCTAGCCCATCCATTATTAGATCACATAATGATAAGTCATTATGATCCTAATCCATCATTAGATCTCATCCATCATCAAATGCTCAGGTGCATATTTAGTCTAGATCAAGAAAAGCATCAGAAACCCATTAAATGAATATTTTGTTTGATCTAACACTTCATAAGATATCCATTACTTGTATGCTTATCCCTTTGATTTCCTCCTCCTTATATAGTTTTAGGCCTTTCTCAATACCTTGGACCAAAACCACTTAGGACCAAATACCTCGGACCAATACCTTGGACCAAAACCTTGGTTTTCGAACATGTATGCTCTTTTCCTTCCATGGGAGTGTGTGTAAACATATACGCTCTTTTTGTTCCATGGACCAATGTGTATGCGTTGTTTTGACTAATTGGACCTGTGTATACTTCTTAAACTGCTTTACATCAACCTTTTCCTTTACTTTCTAAATTCTGATCAGTAGACCTAAGTTCCATATTCCTGTTCTTCTATACCAATTACTTTTGAATAGACCCGTTACACTATAATTTGCCATATTACTTTTGAAATGATTCCTTTGCACTTCCATGCATTCTATAACATCTGATATCTCTCCTGTAGATTCATCTAGTTATGTAGATTCATCTAGTTACCATATACAGGTGAGTTGTTTTGCTACAAGTGGGTTGCCATCAAGTACAACACATGTATCATAATGCCAACAGATCAGAGAATATGAAATGGATCAAGTCATTTTGGATTTGGGATCAGACACAAATGTTTTACCGAAACATACATGGGAGCGAATGGGGAGACCCATGTTGCAATGGTCTCCGATTCAGTTGAGAATGGAAAACCAGTAGAAAATCATACCCATGGGGTGATTGCAAGGAGTAACCGTGGATATTGAAGGAGCGAATGCGTTGGCAGATTTTGAAGTAATAGAGATTGTTGATGATAGCAATCCCTACCCTACACTCTTAGGAATTGACTGGGCCACTGATATGAATGGGGTAATCAATCTGAAGAAGCAAAAGATGATCTTTGAGAAGAAATCATTGCGTGTAATAATATCCTTGGATCATGCTGAAGGATCGCACTATAGGGAACCAGTCCGCGACTATGAGAATGATAATGATCTATACTGCATCTATAAGATAAAAACGCGAGACCAAGACTAGGTGAATCCCACAATGGATGGGTGGATTACATGGGAGCACGAGATTTCCTACACTTCGGATTTCGACAAAGAAGTGTAACGCTGGAAGAATCGGTTACATAAGCTAACTATGCTAAATTGCAATATGATGACCTGGTCGTTGCGCTGTGTGTTGTCAAAAGAAAGAAATCTGCCTACTTATGATGGTCTAAATGAGGTAAATACATTCTTGGATGCATTTGAAAGGGAGGTGCCAAAAAAGCAATGTTTCCAGGCCTTGGACTATGTACTGCGCGCTACGCCCACAAGATGGTGGGGTATACACAAAGGAAGCTTTGATGATTGGCGCGAATGTAGGGGAATGATGCGAGTATGATTTGGGAAGCCTAAGATGCAACTGACAGATAAGTATGATGGGCAGAATGATTTGCGCACATGGACGCAGGCCTATGACAAAAAGCCCCAACCTAAGCAGATGCACATGTACTCTGCGCTAAGGTACCTGGTGAATAAGCCTGTGTTGGGGGGCACATCTACAGATGGATTTTATTGTTCTAGGAATATGATTTTGAAGTTTTTGTGAAGCTTGGATGATTGAATGTGGGACCAGACCACCTGTCACGCATTGAGATAGGGGATGAACCTACTAGTTTGGAGGAAGGATTACCTGACGTGCAACTCTTTGTTGTGCATGTAGCAGATGGACATTTTGAAGATATAATACACTTCCTAACAACTGGAACTACGCTAGAGGGATACTCTGTCCAACAAAAGAAGGAATTGGTGGTGCGCACAACAAACTTCTTTGTCATTGTTGGGCATCTATACAAGATGGGGAATGATGAAATACGATGAAGGTATGTACCTGAGTTTGAACGAAGCAGCGTCCTTGTGGACATTCATGGGGGCGCCATGGGAGGACAATATGCAGGAAGAGAAACCGCGCAAAAGATTCTATGCGCTGGGTTATGGTGGCCAACCCTTCATCAGGATTCAAAAGCATATTGCAAGGCATGTGATGTATGTCAAAGAACAGGCAGGCCATCGTGGAGGGATGCAATGCCTTTGAATCCACAAATGATGCTGCAACCTTTTGAAAAATGGGAAATCTATTTTGTAGGACCCATCAAACCTCAAGGAAAGATAGGCATGAGGTATATTATCACTGCAATGGAGTATTTGACTCGTTGGGCAGAAGCGTAGCCAATGAAAGATTGCACGAGCATGACTGCCGTGAATTTTCTATTTGAACATGTATTGATGCAATTTGGATGTCCAAAGATCTTGATGAGTGATCGTAGTACACACTTTCTGAATGAGACAATCAGCGCACTAATGGAGGAATTTCAGGTGTATCACCAGAAGAGCACACCTTATCACCCATAGGCTAACGGGATAGTGGATGCATTCAACAAAGTGCTGGAAAATGTGCTAACCAAGGTATGCAATGCGCAAAAAAGTGATTGGGACCTACACATACCTGCAGTGTTATGGGCTTATTAGAAGACATGCAAGAAATTGACAGGACATACACCTTTTAGGCTTGTCTATGAAGTGGAAGCCGTAATTCCTATGGAATACATCGTGCCTAGCCTATGCATAGCAATGCTCATAGGTATGACAGATCGGGGAGCCCTAAAAGAGAGACTCGCGCAGTTGGAGGAACTGGAAGAAGAGATATTTTTCGTTGGATTTCACCAGTAGGTCCAAAAGCAATGTGAAAAGGCATGGCACGACCAACACATCACGCTACACACATTCAAGGTAAACGATTTGGTTTTGTTGTATGATAGTAAGTTTTATAAATTCCCCGGAAAGTTCAGGATGCACTGGTTAGGGCTGTATATTATTAAGGAGATTACCGATGGAGGTGCAGTACAACTGGTCAAGTTAAATGGAGAACCCTTCCCAGGAAAGGTGAATGGTAGTTGCTTTAAGCCATACACTAGTGATCTGATGATGTGACTATATGAAAGTGGCATAGTCTTAGCGCTCCAAGTAGCTAAAAGGAGCCGCGGGACTATAAAATACACTGCCCAGGAGCTGTGCGATTTCAGGACTACGCGTAGTAGCGAAGTGTCATAGGGTCTACGATAATGTGAAGATAGCTGTGTTGGCACGCAGGTCTGCCAGAAAGTGATCGTTAAAGTCACTATTCACGATTTGATGGTTGGTTTGAGGCCAAATGGTGCTGGCAGCAGGCATTTAAGGCGAACTTTATGGGTTAGGTTCTTGGAAATCTGCTACCAATCTAGCATTAATGGATCAAATGTGGGGGGAACGGTCGAATTCAAATTCAAAAGGTGCTATAAATTACAAGTGGCTGTCCAACAAACAACACTTGGCAATTTGAGAACTGAGTTTTTATGCACTTGAGTATTCATGAACCGAGACTTATTTGAGACTCTGAAAGCAAATTCTTTGTCTGAGAAACTACCAAAGACATTGAAATAACTATAGAGTAGCGCTATGTCAGCACCCAAAGAAGCCATGGACATAGGAGTAGTGATAGCTGAGGAAGTCGCATAAGAAATTGTGGAAGTAGAAGCCCCAAAGAATGCCAGAATAATCGTTGAGGTCCCTAAATCACTATGAAAATTGAGACCCAAGAAGGATAAGTAGGCCATGATCTCGGTACCCGTCTCACCCCAAAATCCACTAAGGACAAAGCTCACATTGTAGGAAAAGGGGAAGGCCATTAATCTAGAGGCTTATGAGGAGGAAGAGTTTGAAGAAATCCTGGTGGAGGAGGAGGATGTAGAGATGGACATTGAAACCCAGGGTGCGGACCCTATTACTCGGTTACCTGAATATGTGCCTCCATGCAAGGGTAAAGCCAAGGTGTCGAAGGATACAGATGAGAGAAAGATCTCTCTGCAAACTTCGTTGCTCCCAGATGATATTATATTTTGAGGGAGTGCACTTGGGACGATTCCCGTGTTGAAATTTGAATATTGGGACCTCGCAGACCATGATAAGTTCCCTCATTTAGTGATTATGAAGCTAATGCGCTAGAAGATGGATGCAATGGCTAGAATGATTGAATTGGAGCTACACAAATGGTTCAGAGGTGTAGAGAAGGCCGGGTTGCTAAACCTTCTCTAGGTGCCACATTACCACTGCACCCTAGTGACTATTTTTGTCATCAGGCAGCTACTATGCTTGGTGCATGATAGGTGCTTGTGGCTGGAGGAGCCCATCCCCATCACAGACCATCTGATTCACTGAATTACATGGCTACCTTACTCAGGAGAGGATCCAGCAAACATTTTAGAGGGAAAAGGTGGCGAGTTGGCCCTCACGGAAGCAATGAAAAATAAGTTTAATTTGGAGAAGAAGAAACGAGGGTATGCCATCTCCAGCATCAACAACCCTGTAGTTAAGGCTGCGACACAAATATTGGCAGGGAAGGTGATGCGGAAGCGTCACGTGGATGAGGTTCCCACGATAGTGGTTGCACTAGCAGCGCAATGCGTAGAAGGAGTCCAGTTCAACTGGGAAAACTATTTATGTGGAAAGTTCCTTGCGAACTGTCACGAGGCACAAGAGTAGGGAAAAACGTTTCATTACGCGTGTATCCTGTTATCAATTATAATGGTGGCATGGGAGTTGCCCAAAGATAGCTACTTCCCTTCGGTCATGCTGGACCTTCCAGAGGCAGTGAAGTACACTTCACTATGGGCGACCAAGGATGCACAACGGATACAGAGAAAGCAAGATATTTTGGGTGCTAATGGAAATGAACATCTGGATGGGGATCAATCATAAGCCATGGTTATCGCCCACAGTCTACAACAATTTACAGAGCTTTGCAGTGTTCAAAGCAAATTTCCACCATGTCTTCATCAAGGCGCGGAAGGACCCTACCAAGACGTGGCATGATTTATCGTATTTGGCGACTGACAATGTGATATTTGCAGTCCTTGAGTCTTGGTCATCGGAGTGGCATGCTCCAGCTGTCTCCACGGTGGAAACAGAGAAGTCCACCACGTAGCACAAGAAGGAAGATACAAAATTTTGGATGGCACAACTGGCAGAAAAGCACAGAAAGGAAGAAGCAGTGGCTAAGGTCCAAGCAGTGCGTGACGCTACGAAGTTGGCAGAGAAGTAGAAAATAATAGATGAAGAACGCGAAGGATAGAAGTAACCTTCGCCCGAACTAGAGATAGACACAGAACAAGGTGGCATGGACCTGCATACGATGTCCACCCAGCTCAAGCATCCACAACCATGCGATCAGATAGTTTCGTGAAAGAAAATAAAGGCATCGAAGACATCGTTCGACCCAATAACCCTCACTGAGGGGGATTTGCATGATATCGGTGAAACGGTGAGGGATGTCACTGCGGAGGCCCTCCAACAATTTGAAGAACAACAATAACTGGTATTGGGGGCTCTTCGAACAAAGTTGTAGGAGTTGCAAGTTCACACTCCATATGTTGGCACAGTATCCACTAGCCTCACAGTCGACACTTTAGCTATTGAGGAGATGTTGCGCACAAGGGTGACCAACACAATCGTGCTACCAGATGGAGAAATTGCTACAAAGAAGGGGGTTGAAAAACCCACGGTGAGCAGTTTGAAAGGGGTAGGGTTGAACACGGTTGTGCTCCCTCAGGAGACACTCTACCTCTTATAGGATGGAGTCACCGCAGAACTTCGAGCTAGGGAGAGTCGCACACTGCAGGTGATGAGCGAGCATTGCATCAACATTGAACAATTGGGTCTGAAGCACAATGAGGCAGTTGAGCAGAATCAACAGATTATGTAGGTGATAGAGGAAGCCTGTTGGATGGTCCTGGAGTTGGACATTTAGGAAGAAGAACCGGTGGAGGTGTGTGTCTGCAAATTGGCCACAGGGCTACGTGATGCTAGAGCAGAGATGGCTAGGGTTCAGCTTGAGCTGAGCCTGTAAATCACAGAACTATAGTTGAAGGCTCAGCCTTCAACTCCATCAAAAATCAGGGAACAACGAACCATCGTGGTTATGACAACGATTGTGGTGATTGACAGTGCAGTGACAAACTGCATGCAGCTCTTCGAACAATCATTCGAGGTCCTAACCACTCTACAGGAGGACCCGAATGTATAACACTTAGACAAAGAGGTGTACAAGCTACAACAGAGGTATGACGAGGTAAAAGGGACCATGCAGACGATTGTCCTTACACAAAGGCTTGCACAGATGCAGCAGGCAAAGTTGCTCAAGGAATAGGTGGATGCTGCTCGGCACAAAGAAGCAGTCTTGACAGCGCGAATACAACCATGGATTGACTAGGCTTATACAATTACAACCTCCATTGAAGCAAATCTCACACAGCTACAAGCAACTCAGTAGAGGATTCAGGGCAGAAGTTCAACAATAGCAGTCACTGAACAACGCGTGGAAGAAGTCCAGTAGGCTGCTGCTTAGTGTGCTACCAAAGTTGCAGGGAGTCAAATAGAGTTGGGAGGTCTTCGCGCTAATATCTCCACACTTGAAGAGTGACTTGAGGGCGAGTCATGATGTTTGTGTTGGGGGCCTGTTGGGCACAAGATCCCCCAAGGGTAGTTTTGGGGCTTAGAGCCCAGATTTTGGTCCAATTTTGTAATTCCAATGTAAAGACTCCGCATTTTGTGGGCACAGATCATGTAGTTGTTTAAGAGTCATAGGGTTGTCTGCCCTTATTTTGATAATGTAATGTTGGCTGTAGAAGACCTACCCATGGTCCATGGACCATGGGATTATATAAATAGAGTGAATCTCTAAGTAGTTAAAGGCATCTAATGAAAAGGAAATGAAGATGTATGCGAGATAGATCTAAAGTCTAAGTCTAAGTTTTGGGTCGTAGCGTAGGTAGAGGCTCTGAAACTAAGTGCGTAGAGGCCTAGTAGTCCGCCGCTGAGTGCGTGGACCCCTGCAGCTGAGTGCACAAGGCGAGTCAAGTCTGTAACCATTGGGAATCATTAATAAAGAGATGTTTTCTATCATTCTGCGTATTTATTTCCTGTTTATGCATCTATTATATTGGGTATGAATTTCACTTCTAATGCTTATATGATGCGTGAATGTGTATAAATATATTGGTAAATGAATGCAAGTAAGAACATCTATTAATAAGATAAGTAAGATACTTAGCCTAGTTCAGGAGATATCACAGTTCTTTGCCCTAACAACGCAAAAGGAATTTAGCCCATGGTTAGAGATGCATGGAAGCTGAGTGTAACATTTCGTGAAGGTACTGAAGGGTAGAACAGAGCGCAAAGCAACCTGTTTGAAAGCAGGTATAGTTGCAATAAACTGACATCACAACCATCTCAAGGGTGCAGAAACTTGGTTCCAGCATCCCCCCATATTGCTTCAAGTGAGACTTCAGTCCGCGCTCCATGGGCTGATGCCATAAGGGCCAGTAGTGTAGGGATTTGTTTGGCTAACTAACGCTGAAATTAGGTCGGGCCCCCTCAAGCCAACAATGATGCCAACATCTATGTACAAGAATGGAAAATGCGGTTCAAAGGGGCCCTGATTGACTTAATGAAGAAGATGATGTCATAGGAAAAGCTGGAGAAAGAAAAGGTTCGAATGTTGATTTATAACAACAAGAAGCTTGCCACATTCATTGGTAGCACACATGCCTCATATGTGCGGTTGTACAATAGTTTGGATTTCTTAGTGAGAACACACCAGATCCCATCAATTGGTTCCCTCACCAATGCTAAACCCAAGAACCAAGTGCAATAGGAGGTTGAAGAGTATTTGGAGAAGCTAAGATAAGAAGCCACTAGGGAAGACTTGGAGCTAAACACGCACAACATGCAGAAGTCCATTAGTGGTCCTGTCAAGGTCAAGACATTGCTGCTCATGCTTCAGAACAAGTTAGATATAGGTTCCAAGATGATGTACTAGGATGCCATGGAGGCTAGAGTCTGCTTCCAGAAAGACATCCTTAAGAAGTTTGGGGACACCATCACACAATACTAAGCTTGGCACCAATATGTGACCAAGAAGCAACAAGTGGAGGTTGTTGAGATGGAATTCCCCCAAACTTCAAAATCATAGTTTTGTGTCTTTTTAGGTTGTATCTACCCTATTTTGTCTTATATGGGTATGAGTGGTAAATGTAATATTATTTTTAATTATGTTGTAAGTGAAATTCCAAGTGTCAATATTGGAATATGAAAAGTCACCATGTAATGTAATGTTTCATTTTGTGAGGAAGTTGAAGAGTTACGAGTTTAGTCCAAAGTTCACAAAGGGGAGTTGAAGAGCCACCCCCTCTTGTTATAAATAGAACCTCATAACTCATTAAATAGGCTTTTGGGAGCCAAGATTTTGGCTAGGCTTAGGCTTAGAAAGATCTTGGGAGTATTGTGAAGAGCCTTGGCTTCTCCATAGAATAAAGAAAATATACTTCTTTAGAGGAGCAGGTGCTCTTGACTATAATGTTCCACTATTGGGGCTAGTGGTCATCAATGGTGTATGTATGAATGGAGAATTCACTTACAATAATAAAATCAAAGCCAACATGATTTCATGCATATGTTGTTAATATAGTAGGACTATTCTTGTTGTATTGGAAATGTATGTTATTTAACTTACGCATATGCCTATGAAATATGTTGTTTTCATTTGAATGAATCTTTTTGAATGCGTGTTGTTGGATTAACTCATCACTTTAGCCTGTGGAATACATCTTAGCTTGTGATGTCATTCCTCTCATGTGTTCCTTTCAAGCTGCGTACTATTACAGGCTTTCAAGGGGCGCACATCCTTTCCCCTTCGTGTGTTGGAACCTTCATGCATTGCACTTGACTCTCTGCAGGGTCACACACTTTCCCTTACTCCAAATAGTGTGAGGTCTAGTTAAGACTTCATATTGGGGAGATCCCCTAAATGTTGGTGGGTCCAACACCATCAACACACTCATATTATAGATGTGTCAGAATGTAGGTATTACATGTGTGATAAAATCCTCTTAATGAATCCAACTAGAAAAGTTGGGGTTTTAATTATTACAACATTGTAGGATTTCTAAGAAATAATATCTCTCAAGATTTTTATAAGAGAGGTGAATCTTGTTATATAAAATCTATCTGTTACTCATAATATCAAGGTGTGTTAGTGCATAATCTCTCTCATAATATTTGTGTTGTAACCTTATCTAGGTTTTCTAGCTCTTATTACAAGGTATCAAAATATGAAGGGGAATAATCATTCATGGAAGAAGTTAAGCCACAACTACCATATTATATGTACATTAGCATATGATTTTCCCAACATGATATCAAAAGGAAGCCATAGAGAAGCCACAATATCAATCAAAGAGAGATAAAGTCATCGATGAGAAAACCAAGTTGATCACACAACCATTGTATCAAAGATTGAAACCAACCACTGTAGAGAAGAAAATTTGAGTTATCATATACCAATTTTAAAATTTGAGGAGGATAATTCATTAAAGAAATTATGGAATGTAGGTAGTAAAATTATTGTACCTTGATCATTCATTAAATTTATTTTAACACAAGTTTTTTTGTCGTCATACAATTCTATCTATTACCTTTCAACGTACTATATTTCACCATCACTTTACATCTATCATACAAAAATCATTTCCCACCATATTACTAGCCTCTAACTATTTTCCATCGTACCACGATACAAGACCATGTTATCCATAGAGTTGTGTTGTGTCACTCAACAACCCCCATTATGATTAGATAAGTTAACTTAGCCAATAATGGGGACCCTTTTTAATTTTTAATTTAGAGTCTTTTTAGCAATTAAATAACGCAAAATATTCGTAAAAAGAAAAAAATTATGTTATCCAAAATTAAGTCTTAAGTCTAGTGGCATAAAAAATGACTTAAGCAAAAAGTTGTATGGACCTTTCGCATATCGCATCTCGCTAATAAAAAAAGGACAAAACAACCTACGAAGGAAAAGTGCGATGCAACTTGCCCAACCTTAATGAATTAACGGAAAGTATTTCATAAGTTTAATAAAGGAAAACCCTTCACGCGTACAAATGTTAGAACTGGTCATGCCAACAAGCCACGTCATCATCACAATACTTATATCACAAGAAGAATATTAACGTTCCTTGTTGTTGAAACAACCCCAACCTTTAGATAAAGCTCTTCTCTGATATCGTGAAATACTCCATCGTAGTAGTCTCATTGTGATACTAATATCGCATCGCAAAATTCAAACTGTGTCTTGCCTTAAGAACTTCCAATGCAATAAACCCCACCATAAGCCTTTCCTGTATATTTTAATGATTATTCAATCATATATCACAAAGGGTTAATCTCATAGAGTAAAAGATATGCATCGTAAAGAATCTTGCGATGCAAAAAATCAATGAAGCACTGACCTGTATCACAGACCATGTGAATGCACATTTTCCATTTATGATCAATTATAACAGTATTTATGATTCTCGATAATGTGAATGATTTGATCATTATCATTTAGTGCTTCATGAATTTGCATTAATCGTAAATTTTGATAATATTTTGCCATTTTTCCATAAGTTTCGAAGCTCGAAGTGTTTTATCCTCATTCTCAACGTTCTCTCTTCCATAGGTCAGTCTCAATAAGCAGAACACGAGTGAAATGTTGAGAGCTACTAATAAAACCAAGAAACCTATGGTGCCACCACAACTAACTCCTCTTACTTTAGAAGTAACTAAGATGCCCCATTATTCTTCGATACCACATGCGCCACAGATTCAGGAAGTTCCTCCTGGTAAGCCATGTACAAAATATTTGAAGAGGAAGAACCTAGAGTGGTTACAAGACAAGTCACAGTGGATGACTTAACATAAACTTCTTAAACTACTTGGGCAGACGTTGCTAATTCTCACCTCCATCGAATTGTTGCTCGGCCTAAGATTCTACCTTACATTGATTTGGTCAAATGGGTCATCGACGAGGTGGAAATTGTGGATAGGACCTTCCTAACCTTGAGGAAACATACGCTAATTGGGTCATTCAGAGCTGAGGACTTGAGAAAGATGTACCATCTACCAGAGCCACAAAATATATATAATGCACAGTTTCTTCAGAAGTTCGCAGCAGAAAACACAGTTCAATCAAAGCCAATAAGGTAGTGGAGGAACAATTTGAGGAAACACAGGCATGAAGACAAGGGTATGTATTCTATATCTTCCCTTTCTGGTCCTAATTGCCAAGATGTTGTTATGCTATGTAGATTGTTTGGATTTCCCAATAAACAAAACTTTATGGTTGAATGGGTTCCCCTGATTAAAGCCACCTTGGATGCCGATATTATGGATTGGGCCACTACCTTATCAAATAATTTAGCTTCCTAGATCCTAGCCTACAGAAGTAATCACAATATTTCCACTAGGAATATTTTCCCTTCCTTTATGAGTGCATACATCATGGATGCAGTTTTTTTTACCTCTTAATTTACATCCATGAGATGGAAATGGACCCTAGAAGACCCTACCCCTATCCACATCTATTATAATATCCCCTGGGAGTCCAATTTCCAACCCCATTTTTACAAAATCTATAATGGAGTAATGTTGCCTTTGTACCAAGATATTTTTGATGAAAAACCCCCTAGATTTTCCAGAGAAGTGCGCGATGACCTTAAACCCATAGGTAAGTGGTTTGGTGAGGAATATTTCACCTATGTTAGGATTTTTGGTAGCCTAGATTCCCCACGTGTTCTCCCCCTTTATGTACCTGACAATATTTTAGCTCGAGAGGTTGCCTATCAAACTATGGGCAATGGCCTAGCTAAATCCCTCAAGGAAGCCAAGAAGTCCATCTGGTCATCATTCCCTGTTCGTTGTGGAGTATATACTTTGGAAAATTTCATACACATAACACTTGAGATTGAACACATATTATGCTTAAACTTTCCCACTATCCCACCTCGGCAATATGGCCCAAGCTAAGTGGCTCAAAATTTTACTGCTCTGGTCAAAGTCAGATAGTTCCAACATGAACCTGATGTTTTTGATGACTTATTTTAAACCACCCGATACTATGAACAAGTGGAAAATTTAACCGAAGCTCGCCTAAATCCATAGGAATTAAATAAATTCAAGGAATACATAAGAAAAATGTTGGAAAACCTCTCTCTCGATGTATTAAAGATTTCACAACCAACCATTCAACAGGACCATGTTTCAACCCAATTTTGAAAGGATTCTGAGGCCAATAAGGGAAACAAAGAAATCACAACATCATCATAGCACACTGATGAATCATAGTCTGCCAATGATTGGGATAAATTATGGAAATAATTTGACCAAATGATCAATAAAGGATCGCATGAGGCACAAGTTTCAACTCCAAAAGAAACACTTAATACCCCTGATAGCACCATGAAGATCTCACTCACTATTGCATCTTTAGATAAATATGTCACCACTGATGACTTGGAAGTCATCGTAGTTCACCCTATGTCTGAATTTTTTCTTATAATTGAAGAAATACCCCCTCTCAATGTATTTTATAGTCTGAAACATAAAGCTGTTATGAGCATACAAAGGAAGAGAAAGAGGGTTGAACAATCCTAGGCACTAGTTCCTGGAGTTATACCATTGGATATTATGTGGAAAGACCCACAAACAAACCCTTCTAATGATCTAACCAAGCTATCATAGTTTTCAGGAGCATATGCTACAACCACTATTGATAAGGCCTTAGAAGTACAACAACTGATCAAAGAAAAGGATGACATGATCCTACCATTATAACAAGCATTACTTAATGCCAAACAAAGTATTGATGGAGGATGGTAGGAAAAAGTAACCCAATTACAGAAAACATTTGATGAGATGAAGCTTCAGCATGAAGCTGACATCAAAAGAAAAAAATGATCAGTTACAACAACTCCAACTTAGGATTGATCAATTGAAAGATAATCCTAAACTTGAATATTTCAAAAAAGAAGTAGGATACCTTAGCACTCTCCTTGCTCAACAATAGGTGGTCTTTTTCAAAATATTAACAATAATCAATGATCTATGTCAAACAAGTGATTCACTGATGAATCAATTTGCCTGATCTGAGGACATACTTTGAAGACATTGAAGAGACAAATTCTAATTATATTACAAGGCAAGACAGTGCAGATGGAATAACAACAAATCCTCCAAGGATTCATGATTCACAAAAAGAAATCCCTTTTAGGTATTGGGATATGAATCTAAATCAAGCTAAAGGAGCCATTTTTAGTGCAAGGGACATCGTAAGCAACCTTATTGAAAACCATCCGCGAGAATATTTTTGGTGCTAATATAATTTGAGAATGCCCAGTTGATGCTTTGCCCAATGTCAAGACATTGATAAAATATTGGCAAGATTAGTCCAAGATAAAGGAAGATAACATTAAAAAGTTATTGAAGTTAAATCTAGAACATTAATGGAAATACTTGGTCAAATCGCATTGATAGCCAAAGGCTAATGTTATAATTCCTAGCTAATACCACTTATCATATGCTCCTAGTGCTCTCCGATGTTATGTATGTGGGACAAATGCATTTAAAGCTAGCTCATCCTCCTGAATTGAAGCCCATGGTGGATATCTATGAACTAAGGCAACAAATGGGAGGGCAACAAGCTTTTCATTCCTAATGAATTGTTGAAACGGACTCTATTTTGGCCCTTTTTATTTTATTTTAAGGATGGTTTGTTTAAACCTCCTCAAAATTTCATGTATTTGCTATTTTTACAGTTCGATTTCTGAGTTATAAATACCCTTTCATGTCTTTTGGGAAGGGGTTCTAAATTTTTGTAGAGAAGACTTAAGAAAGTTGCACCACTGTTGATCCCAAGGAATCTTTCCCTTGTGATGCATTAAATAATTACATATTAAGCTTGAATTTACCCATGAAATTACAAGTGCATAAAGAATAGGAAGAGAAGAATAGCAAGTCACGCATAGAAGACACAAGATTTATATCAGAGTTCATCCAGGAGGGACTACGTCTCTGGGCCCTGCTTGAATTAGTGGGCAGGCCCTGTTTTCATTTGATGGAAAAATAATGAAAGTACATCAAAAGTCAAAATAATGACCTTATACCTCCAAAATTGAAGAATCCTGAAAATTGCAGATCTCTGATGGAGAAACGGACAACACGGTTTAGTTCATGGTGTTGAGAAATGCTGAAACCATATAAAATTTGTCAAAAACTGACAATGTGAAAATTTGGCCCCCTGGAGAAATTGCTCAGGTCATGGTTCTGGCCCCTCCCTTTGCACTGCTCAGGGTTCCACCTGCATATAATACGTGCTCGCTACTCCGCCGCCTGTGCACTATGGCAAAAGGTTCATATAGTATTTGTTGGGTGGATAAAACAAAATATGTGGTTGGCGCAATGGCTAAACATGTCGAGTTGTTGAGGAGGGGTTGGGGGATCAAATCTTGCCCCTCCCTGAATTAACACACATCTACTTTTTTAAGGTTGGTGGTTGGGGGATTAAAACATTTTGTGGTTGGCACATGAGGGTGCCCGGGAGGCAAGTCGGCCACACCGGCTAGGTGGGTTCGAGCCCTGCCACCCTCAGATCAACACTTGGCAATTGAGGAGGTGTGCGCCAGGTCCACTGGAGGTGGCCCGCCCCGCCTTTTAATACATCATAGTTATAAGGTTTTGGAGGTTGGAGGGTCAGCGAGGGTCATGGTCCATCGAGCTATATTAAATATATATATTTTTATATATAATGGTTTCAGGTGTGGTGGGGGTGGCAGGGGTCATGGCCCACCACCAATATATATATATATATATATATTAATATATATATTATATATATATATATTATATATATTATATATATATATATAATATATATATATTATATATATATATTATATATATATATATATATTATATATATATATATATAATATATACATATATATATATATATATATATATAATATATATATATATATATTATATATACAGTATATATACATATATATATATTTTTATGATATAAAAATCATTGGGCATTTTTGCAAATTCGAAAATTGACCGAAGGAGTCAATTTAAACAAACCAAAAATTCGCCCGGAATCTGGCCCAAGTTGGCCAGGATCTGGCGGCTGGATTTTGTCCAAATTGCTACCTCCTTAAGTCTACCTAGTCACCCAAGTCAACCCTAAACTTTGACTGCTCCTAACTTTTGCATACGGACTCAGTTTGACGAACCCTTCACACCACCACGATCACAATGACGAGATATTCAACATGAACCTAGTTTGATTGCAATCCAAACACTTTGATTTTTCACCCTTCCTGAGTCCTCTTGGACTTCTGCATGTGTCTGGATCCACTTGGATCCATTGTAATTTTTCAAGCATCTTAATAGAAAAGTTGAACCAAGATTGTTTTTCTCATGAGCAAAGCACTGATATATCAAGTACCTTTATCTCTATGTTATTTCTATGTTTATATTTGATTAATAGTCATATTTTCTAAACTGTTTTGCTATATATGAGCTTTGAATGTAGTTAAACACTTATTCACTATTGAAAGTGATTTTTTTCTTTCTTGAATGTATGTGGAAAACAACGAGATCTTTTATGTAATACGCGTTAACAATTAATATGATTAACTATTCAATCAAATTAATTATCTTAACTGTATGTACTTCTTGAAATGTTGGATGATCTACATTGTCTTTCATATTAAAGAATCTTTAAAATTACACATATAAAGACACGTTAAGTCCCGAGATATAGATATTTAGACATATATATATATATATATATATATACTGCTTTCATTTCTATTCATCACAGCTATTTCACTTTCTTTATACCTCACATTCCACTATATTGTTTTAAGGGGAAATTGGTCCCATTATCCCTAGTCGGAGTCACCATTCCAAATGGAAAAGGAACAGTTTTCAAGTCCCTGACTAGGTGGTTATCCCCGATGTTGAGGCAACAACATTTTGATCCTTCAACATTTTTGGCACTAGAAATATGGCCCTAACTATGAATGACAACAAGGTTTGATCCCAAATTAAAAGGCCATCAAAAGAGTCATTCCCCCTCAATATCTCCCCCAACTTCCAAATCTCCTACTCCTAGACTGGAAGTTGTGAAAACAACCACAAAATCTCCTAGCACACTCCCTAAGTCAGCTGATCAATCTCCTTCTTAGGAGATACCTGAAGTTCAAACTTTAATTCAGAAATTAGAAGGAGTTTCTATTTCGGAAGAAAATGCGCAACATTTTGAGTAGTTTGAAGGTAGTGTTTCATCATCTTTTCAAGATACTCATATTTTAACTCAATCTCAAAGCGAGAAGCTTGGTGTTACTTTGTTCAAGTTTCCCTTACCTTCCGGCTGAACAAAGACCAATAAATCCGAATCACAATCATCCACTGGTGAGATTTTATCTTCTTCTCCACCACAAACACCTTCATTTCATCCCTCATCATCAACTTCCTCTCCTCAAATCAATCCTTCCACTTATACCCCTCATTTCCAATCAATCGGTGCTATTTCAACTAACATTGGCACAAGGGCTACTTCTTCTTCCACACAGTCAACCTCTTCTACTATTACAACTTCTACCCAAGTTCCCATAATGGAAGGTAGACAACAAAACTGACCAAAAAATAGACCATGGACTAATCCTGTAGCTGTTCAAATGGTAGCACCTCTCCATCCCCTACCTAGGCATCATGAAAAATGGTTGCCTAAATTCAATCCTGGTGACAGACTTCTTGCTGAAGAACATCTCCATAATTTCATGCTAGCCATTAATCTTAATGGAGTGGTTGAAGAATATTATGTAGTTAGATTATTTTCATATACCTTTGAAGGATCTACAATTTCATGGTATTTTTCATTACCACTAGGATCTATCACTAACTGGGATGCTTTTGAAGAACAATTCTTGACTAATTTTGGTGATGATCGGACAACTGCCACTCTAATTAATGCTTTCTCCAATCCCAAAACAAATCCAAATGAAAAAATTAGGGATTTCAATTCTAGATTTAATAAATTATTAAACAAAATTCTAGATACTTCTAAACCTGGTGATGATGTTTAAATTGAATGGTATATTTTTTCTCTTCCTTCCAATATCACAATTTTTGTTGATAGGGCTAATAAGTCCACTTTAGTGGACAACATGAAGGAAGCCCTATCTATGGAAAAAAGGATATTAGCATTGGAAAAGAAAAATGCTCAAGAAGAAAGAAAGACTAAGAAGGTTACCTTTAAATAGGAATCAAAGAAGAAAACTCCTAAAGATCCTTTTGATCTAGAAGGATTACAAAATGTCCTTAAATCCATGTTGAATGAAATGGTAGAAATTAAAAAGAAGGTAGCCGAGTCTTCTAAAAAACATTTCAAACCTTTTAGGAAAGACCAAACATCAAAATCTCAGCCTCCTAATGTCATATCAAATGTTGAATTTGATCAAGACGAGAATGAATATGAAGCAACATTATCTGCCAATGATTCCTAGGAGGAAGAATCAGTTGAAGTTCATGGATTATGGGATTTTATTCTTCCTACTTCAGATAATGAAGAAGAACATGAAGATTTTCCAGTTAGCACATGGAGTAAGGGTTCTACAGATTCATCGCAGTCAACCCAAAAGAAATAATCTTCTACTCCTACTACTAAGGACAAAGGTACAATAAAAAACCCCTTCTACATCTTTTGATTTAATTCTATCTTCTTCAAATTCTCCATCTACATCTAAAACTCTGGTTGTTTCTGACACCATAGAATATAATATAGTGGAGGATATGAAGAAGGTCAAGGCTAATATTTCCTTATATGAAGTAAGAAAACTTAAGCAACAACAAATTTTTTTACTTAAAGAAATGAATGCAGTCCCTACATCTCCTTTTCTTACTATTGTCACTTCTAAAGCTTCTAAAGGAAACGGAAAACCTCCAAATGATTCTTTAGATAATTTTGACCTCACTGATGCCATCCTAATTGGAGATAGTTCAAATTCTCATACTCCCCCTTTTCTTTTGACCTTTGATATCTTCAATATGAATGTGCACAATTTCTTAGTAGATTTTGGGGCATCTTTAAATATAATTCCTTATTCAGTTTGTCTTAAACCGAACATTTCACCCTAGAAGTCTACTATTCATATTGTTCAACTTGATAGAACCAAAGTCAAAGTGTTAGGAGAAATCAATTCTGTTCTCATAAGAATTTCTTCCAATGCTAAAGTTAATCAAATCATTGATGTACTTGTTGCTGATATTCCCGGCTTTTAAGGTTTAATTCTAAGCATATATTGGTTAGAAAAGTTACATGGTTATTTCTCTACAGATTACTCTCATATGTGGCTTCCTTACAATGGTAAGCCTAATAAAATTTGCATCAATCGAGAAAAGAACATGAAATATTCAGTAACTAACTTGGATGAGGAGAAAGAAACAATGGTCTTTACCAATAACATTCTTGGGAACTACTATTCAAAGTCATTCTTGGGTAGTTTCAATGCACAAGAATCTCCTTTCTTGACTGATTCTGTCTCCTTTAAAATTGAAAATTTTTCACTGACAAACTCATCCAAATGTGTAAATATTGTAGATAAACCAGTAGTTAAATCTTTGTTTTGGACTTTATATTTTGACAGTTCTAGATCTAATGATGGTGCTATAGCAGGATGTATTTTAATAAATCCTGAAGGAGAAAAAACAATGATATCATGTAGATTGGAGTTTGAATGCACCAATAATATTGTTGAATATGAAGCTTTGGTTCAGGGTTTGTACAAAGTGATCAATTTAAATGTCAAATACCTTCAAGTGTTTGGAGACTCTGAAGTTGTTATTAAAAAGGGGAGAAACACCATCCATTGTGTCTCAAGTCACTTGAAACATTATCAATATCTCATTCAAACTCTCACTTCTCATTTTCTAGCATTTATTATTTCTCCTATCCCAAGGCTTCAAAATGCTAGTGCAGATTTGCTAGCTAATGTCACATCCATGCTCATTCCTCGTGAGGATTATTGTCCATATAGGTTTTCCATTGAATTGTTTTTTCACTCTTCAATTTCGGACAATGTTACTAATTGGTGTGTGCTCAATGATGACAAAGACATATTAAGTTTCTTGACATCAAAAAAGTCATTTATTAATCAAATAATCGATGAACATGAACATGATAAACATATGAAACAATCTATAGAGGAAAATTCCCTACCCAAACCTATGGTCAAGCTTGAAGATTTGTATGACTTGAAGGATAGATTTAGAAAGGTCACTAACTGCAAACTATAAAGTTCAACTTTTAGGTTTGAATTAGTAAAGCTTTGATTTGATATTAAACCTCAAAACATTAATTTAGGTCTAGGACTTTCATTAGATGAGAGATTGGCCTTTATTCATCTATTAAAGAAATATAAAAATGTTTTCGTTTGGAATTGTGATAATTTGAGGACTTATGATACCTCCATCATTCAGCATACTATCCTAATGGTAACTGAGGTTAAACCTGTTCAAAGAAAGCTAAGAAAGGTAAATACAAATCTAGAAAATCAAATCAAAAATGAACTGAACAAACTCCTTAAAGCCAAAATCATTTTTCCAGTCATGCATTCTAAATGGGTTTCAAATCTGGTACCTATCAGGAAAAAGAATGTTGATATTCGCATTTGCATCGACTTTAGAAATTTAAATAAAGCATGTCAGAAAGACAATTTTCCACTTCCACGCATGGAACAAATCTTACAGTCAGTAAATGGCTCTGAACTTATCTCCTTCCTAGATGGATTCTCAGGTATAACCAAATCCTTGCACATCTAGATGATAGACTTAAAACTACTTTCAAAACTAAATGGGGAAATTATGCATTTCAAAACATGCCTTTTGGACTAATAAATGTAGGAGCAACCTTTCAACGAGCTATGGAAATTATCTTTAGAGTTTTGATAAATAAAAATGTTGTTGTTTACTTGGATGATATTACTATATATTCCAAGAAAAGGAACAATCATTATCGTGATTTAAAATAGATTCTTGAAAGGTGTATTAGATACAAAATTTCATTAAACCACAAGAAGTCATACTTTGCTCTTAGTGATGGGAAACTTCTAGGATTTATTGTATCTAAGGAAGGAATTTGCATAGATCCTGATAGAATCAAGGCAAATTTTGAGATCCCTTTTCCTCATAAAAAAAATTAATGCAATCTTTCTTATGTCAGATTAATTTTGTAAAAGATTTGTTCCATATTTTTCTCAAATTGTTTTGCCTCTACAAGCTATGATCAAGAAAAAATCATTTTTTAAATGGGGACATAATGAAATGGGATCCTTCAACTCAATAAAACAAGCCATTATCGATGCCCCTCTTTGATAACTCCCAATTTTCCTGATCAGTTCATTTTGTATACCTTTGCTTCCGAGTTATCCTATGCTACAATTCTAACTCAAATCAATGATAAAAAAAATAGAGGCACCTATCTCTTTCTTCAGCTTGAACTTACAGGGAGCAAAACTCAATTATTCAAAAGTGGAGAAACAAGCCTTTGCAGTCTTCAAGTCTATAAAACATTTTAGAGCTTTTCTTTTGAAAACTCATACTAAAGTAATTTTCCCATTCTCAGCCTTACTGATACTGAATCTCAATACATTGATCTCATTTTTTTATATCTAAAGAATGGTTATCATCCACGTGAACTCAATTACAAGAGTAAAAGGGCTTTAAGGTTGAAAGCCAATCAATATGAACTCATTGATAATGTGTTATTTAGAAAAAAAATACAATTCAATTTTATTAAGATGCTTAGAAAAATATGAGACACAAAAGGTTTTGCAATAATTACATGATCGACCAGCTGGTGGACACTTTGGAGGAGACACCACTACTCACAAAATCCTGCATGCCAGATACTACTGGCCAACCCTTTTCAAGGATACACATGCCTATGTGAGAAAATGTAAAATTTTCCAAACTACTGAAGAAGATAGAGAAAACCAGCCTTAGCTCTTCAACCAGTTAACATTGAACAACCCTTTGAACAATAGGGATTGGATATAATTGGTGAGATTGTTCCTTATTCTTCTAAGCAACATAAGTTCATCCTTAATGCTATAGATTATTTCACAAAATGGGTAAACATGATGTCGCTTAATGTAGACAACTTTGATAATATTATTGAATTCATTGATCAACACATTATCACCAAGTTTGGTTTACCTAATGCACCAAATTTTGATAATGAATCTTACTTTTCAGGAAATAACATGACTTATTTTGCTTTAAAAAGAGGATTTAAACTTAAATACTCCGCTAATTACTATCCTCAAGGAAATGGTTTAGTAGAATCAATAATAAAAACCTCATTAGGATTATTAAACGAATTGTTGATCAAAACTAAAATAATTGGCATAAATCCCTAATTTTTTATCTATGGGTTGATAGAATAACTAAGAAGTCCTCCATAGGTACTTATCCTTTTAATATAATATATGGGAAATAGGCTATACTTCCTCCAAATCTAATCCTCCCCTCATCATCCCTGGTACAATTTATCGAAGAAAAACATTCTTCTTCTCTATAATTAAGGATATCACAAATACTTAAATTAGAAGAGGAAAGGGTGTTGAGAAATGGCAACAAAAAAATCCGATTTAATTTTTCCTTGAATTAAACTGAGAATTAAAATTGAATTCTATTTTCATAGCAAATTGTAAATAGTAATTAAGTTTAATTAAATTAATTAGCCTAGGAATTTCTAGTTGGAAGTCTTTCTGTAGTCATGTATATCCCTAAGTTTTAGGGGTCGAATATGAGTTTAAATTGAGTTGGAAATTAGATCACATAGTTTAATAAGTTAAGTTTAGTTAAATTAGTTCCAAACTAGTTGTGGAACTAACAAAGAGTTAACAAGTAGTTGGTGCACTAGTGCATCCACAAGTGTCACTCTAGTTAACTGAAGATTCCCTCATCAGAAACTCATGCATGTCGATTCTGAGAAAGACCCAGTTGAGCCTAGAGTGCAGGGATAGCGTACTATCAGTTTTATTATTTATTGGAGTGTAAATATCATGCATGCATCAAATATTGATCCTATGTTTGTATTTCACATCTTTGGAAGCATGAATTCCCTTAAATATGGGCTATTCATCCTAGGAATTAACACAAGAGATTAGGGGATTGGAGAGCTGCAGAATTGGCTAAGTGTTGGCCAAGATCTAGCTTGCGAGTTGAGAGAGTTCAACATACTTGTACGAAATTGTTCTAGTGAGAACAAGCTTTGTATGTTCACTCATATTTATGATATATTCAATACAGATAATGGGGGTCTTGAGTAGTGGACTTCCCCATATACATCTTGTGTTATGTGCCATTGATTTATCTTCTTCTTGTTCATATTGTTTTCATCGATCTATTGGCTTCCATTGGTTGAAAGTAGAAGTAGATTCTTGTCATGTGCTTCAGTAAATTGCATGAGCTTGTGAATATACATGAAATTTTTACATGGTACCAGAGCAGAGAACAATATAATACCGAAGATTTCAAAGTTTTGAGCTTTTGGTTACAGGTGAAATTCAAATCTACAATACATACTTCAGGATTAGATGATGGCGTTCTACGGTTTGCGACTTGAGTATGCCTTGGAATGCAACTTGAATTTTATAGCCTGGAGGGATAGAATGGAGGTTGTGCTAGAGAATAATGGCTTGAAGGAATTCATTGATCAAAAAATTCCTAAGCCAACAACATCGGATGCACATAATTTGGCCGAATGGAATAAGTGTGTGGCGAAGGTGAGGTGGATAATCCTTGAGGGAGTTTGAGACCACATTGTCTCGAGTCTCCATGGAAAGGAACTTCGTATGCTATGGAAAACATTGAAAAACTTGTATCAAAACAACATTGACCAAAGTAAAATTGCACTTAAGGACAAACTTAGAAAAATCAAAATCGAGAAAGGCAAGACGATTCCAAAATACTTGACCAAGTTCACTCAGTGTTGTGATGAACTTGGAAGTGTTGGAATCACGGTTTCTATGGATGATATGGTGAGTCTTGCTCTTCTAGGAATCCCAAAGAGTTGGCATAGTTATAAGGACTCTGTCAATGGTTGGTAGAAGCTTCCGGATTGGGAATCACTGTGGTCGGATTTGATGCCGAAGGAGATCATGAGGAACACAAGGGATGACTCTTCATCAAAGACTGATGATGAAGAGAATTGCGCCTTAGCGATTAAGGAAAAGAAGGGGAAAGAGAAAGCTTCCCATTCCAAATCAGATTATTATCACGGAGGTAAGAAGAAAGACATGAAGAAATTTAAGTGCTTTCATTTTCATGAGCTGGGACATTTAGCTACAAGTTTTCCACTCAAGAAGTCCCAGAAGAAGTCCTCAGGAGGAGCGGCAGGTGAGGCTTTGGCCTCTCAGTTCGAATTGAAATTTTCCCTCATTGCATTCATAGTGTCATTAATGATGGGAAGTGTGTGGTACTTAGATAGTGGAGCTTCATTCCACTTGACTGGCGACAAAGAGTTATTCAATGACCTAGAGGAGAAAGATCTCCAAATGCATTTTGAGATGGGTGATGACAAGAAGTATAGTGTTACTAGATTGGGCACGATTATTTTTCAGAGGGAGCATGGGGCTCCACTCACCTTGAAGAATGTTATGTACTTACCTGGGCTAAAGAAGAACTTGGTGTTCATTTCCATGCTTGAGGATAAAGACTATGATGTGATCTTCTTGAAAGGAAAGGCGTTCCTTCAACACATAGCCATGATTCAATTAAAAGAAGATATGGATTTGGGTGAAGAATGGAGGTGGAGGAGTGTACTGATTTGAGCACAAAAGCATAAAGGGTGAAGAGATGAGATGTTGACGAGTTGTGGCATAGGAAATTAGACCACTTGCATCATGGGGCTTTGAAGATATTGCAATAGATCTCTACTAGTCTTCCCAAAGGTACACTTGAGCAAGTTGATACATGCAAGGGGTGTACTTTGAGAAAATACACCAAGTCTTCCTTTCACAATAGTGACAGTCGAGCAGAGGCTATTCTAGAGTGAGTTCATTCAGATATGTGTGGACCATGCTCGACAACATCCATGACCAAACACATGTATTATGTTATATTTGTTGATAAATATTCTCGTAAATGCTTAATATTTTTCATGCGGAAAAATGATCAAAATTTCACAAAGTTTTGTGAGTTTAAAGCATTGGTGGAGAAATATTAGGGTAAGAAGGTTAAATATCTATGGATTGATAATGTTCGTGAGTATTTCTCAAACAAGTTTAAGAACTTTTGTGCAGCGGAAGGGATTAAACAGGAGTTGATGACACCCCATAACCCTCAAAAGAATGGGGTGGCCGAGAGGAAGAACATAAGCATAGTAGGGGTAGCGAGGGAGGTGTTTCATGATCAAGTCCTACCACTACACTTGTGGGCTGAGGCATGCAACACAATGGTTTATGTTCAAAAACGTAACCCACATCAGATACTTGAGATGAAGACACCAGAGGATGCTTATTCTGGTAAGAGGCCATATGTTGGTCACTTTAGGATTTTTGGGTCATCGGTATATTTCCATGTGACAAAATATGCACAGAAGAAGCTTGAGCCAACAACAAAGTTAGGGATATTTATGGGGTACATTGATACACCTCACAACTATCAGGTGTATTTGTGAACAATAGTTCCCTGGGATCTCAGATTTGATGAGGAGAAGGCCATGCAAGTTTCCCTCGAGAGGGAGTTTGAGCTACATGAAGATGAGGAGATTTTAGCTCCTAAGGTTGAGGAGCCTCATATTTATGTGGAGCATCCACATGCAAAGGATCCAGGAGTGGATACATCCACTCAAGTAGAGTCTTCCATGAGAGGGAAGAAAGTGCACAAGAGAGGTTGACAAATTATTGGATGATGCAGTGGAGAATGTGGGAGCACCCACTTCTCTGCGTAGGCAGAGGAGGTCACCTAAGAGGTACATTGGATACATGGATCTACTGGGCGAATGTGTTGTGACACAACCATATTCCTTTAAGGGAGAAGTGCAACAATCGGTTTGGGTTGATGCCATGGTGGAGGAGTATGACTCCATAGTTCATAACAATGTTTGGGATGTGGTCCTGAGACCAGAGGACAAGTCAGTGGTGAGCTCCTGTTGGCTTTACAAGATAAAGAAAGCTACAGATGGTAGTGTGCAGAAGCATAAGGCTAGATTTCTGGCCCATGGATTTTCACAGGTAGAGGGGATTGACTATGATGAGACCTTTGGTCTTGTTGCAAGGTTCTTTCCAACCAGACCTATATTAGCAATATCAGCATAGATCAGTTGGAAGATACATTAGATGGATGTGAAGACAACCTTCCTTAATGGCATGATTGAGGAACAAGTGTACATAGAGCAACCTAAATGTTTTGAGACCTTTGACATGAATCACATGTGTGCCGACTCAAGATAACGTTGTATGGGTTGAAGCAGAACCCCATGCTTGGTACACTAGGATAGATAGCTACTTCACCGGGTTGAGATTCACGAAGAGGGAAGAAGATGCAAATCTATACCACATAGTGGTGGAAGGTAAACTGTTGATCATTGTACTTTATGTTGATGATCTAATAATAACAGGTGACGATCAACTGATCAAGTCTTGCAAGGAGGACCTTGCAAGAGAGTTTGAAATGAAGGATATAGGACTCATGCATTACTTTCCTGGCATGGAGGTATGGCAAGGAGATGGGGAATTGTTTGTGTCTTAGGGAAAGTATGCTAATGAGATACCCAAGAGATTCCGCATGGAGAGCATCCAACCCATGGAGACTCCTCTAGCTGGTAACTAGAGGAAGGAGGATGTTACTTCAGGAGAAGTAGTGGAAGCTACTGTTTACATGCAGCTTGTGGGTTCACTCATGTACTTGGTGAACACACCACCGGATATCTGCTATGCAATTAACTAGCTTAGTCAAGTGATGGTTAATCCTACCAAGCTATATTGGAAGGTGACACAACATGTATTGATATACCTCAGGAGCACTACTTAGTACGAATTATGGTATAGATGGACAAAGGGAGTGAAGCTTCAAGGCTTCACTGATGCAAATTAGGTAGGGAGTCCATCTGATAGGAAGAGCACATCAGGAGGGATCTTCAGTATTGGGTCAATGACATTTTATTGGTACAACAAGAAACAAAGATCGGTTTCACTCAGTTCGGCAGAGGTAGAGTACATGGTTGTGAGTCAAGCAACATGTGAGGCCATCTAGATGAGGAAGATCACAATTGTTTTGTTTGGTCAGCAGATGGATCCAACTATGATTTACTACAATAATATAGTTGTATTAAACTCTATGAAAATGCATTTTTTCATGATCAATCCAAGCATATTAATATCTGATATCATCATCTCTGAGATTGTGTACTGAGGCGGATTATGTTGTTAGAGTACACTACCACAGAGGAGTAAGATGCTAACATTTTGACAAAGGCATTGGCAAGATGTAAATTCAAGTTTCACAGAGACAAGATCGGGGTAGCTGATAATCCCTTTCTTGTTGAGAGGGAGTGTTGAGAAACGACAATAAGAAATTCTAGTTTAATTTGTCCTTTAATTAAACTGGGAATTAAAAGAGAATTCTATTCTCATAAAAACTTGTAAATAATTAATTAAATTAAGTAGCTTAGGAATTTTGAGTTGGAAGTCTTTTTGTAGTCATGTATATGTTCTCCCTAAGTTTTAGGGGTCCAGTATGAGTTTAAATTGAGTTTGAAATTAGATCACTCAATTTACTTATTTAAGTTCAGTTAAATTAGTTCCAAACTAGTTGTGGAACTAATAGAGAGTTAATAGTCAGTTGGTGCACTAGTGCATCCACAAGTGTCACTCTAGTTAACTGAATATTCCCTCATCAGAAACTCATGCATGTCGATTCTGAGAAAGACCTAGTTGAGACTAGAGTGCACAGACAATGTACTACCAGTTGTATTATTTACTGGAGTGTAAATATCATGCATGCATCAAAGATTGATCCTATGTTTGGATTGCACAATTTTGGAAGCATGAATTCCCTTTAAATACGGGCTCTTCATCCTAGGAATTAACACAAGAGATTAAGGGCTTGGAGAGCTACAAAATTGGCTAAGTGTTGGCCAAGAGCTAGCTTGTGAGCTAAGAGAGTTGGGCATACTTGTGCGGAATTGTTTTAGTGAGAACAAGATTTGTATCTTCACTCATATTTCTGATAAATGCAACAAAGATAGTGGGGGTTTTGAGCAGTGGCTTTCCCTAGATACATCTTGTGTTATGTGCCATTGATTTATCTTCTTCTTGTTCATACTGTTTTCATTGATCTCTTAGCTTCTGCTAGTTAAAAGTAGAAGTAGATTCTTGTCTTGTTCTCTAGTAAATTGCATGAGCTTGTGAATCTAGAGGAAATTTCTGCGAAGGGAAAAAGCCAAACAAATACATGCTCACAATCAACAACTAGTAAAATCTTCCTTTGATTCAAGCTCAGTTGATAAGAAAAATTTTCAAGTTGGAGACTTAGTCCTAAAATTGGATAAGGCGCATGGAGAGAAATGAAAGCATATGAAATTTCAAATTTTTGGCTTGGACCATTTCAAATCATTGAGCAATTAGGCCCATCAACTTTTATTTTACAAGATTTACAAGGAAAGAGGGATGCTCTTCCTGTTAATGGGCTAATTCTCAAAAAAATGTTTTCTTAAAGGAACATATGTTCTGATGTAAATATGTAAATATTCATATATACACATTGATGTCTTTTAGTATAAATAATGTTACACAACACATAATGGGCTTTTTATAATTATCTCTTATAATTTTCTGATTTTTTACTTTTCAAAATATAAATTTTTCAGGAAATAATTTATAAAACTGAGAATTGGGTAATTATTATAAAACTCTAAAATCTTTTATTCATTAAAATTGTAGCCTCTTTAGACCTAAAAACTTATAAAATCTTTGATTTAGTTATCAGTTAGAAAAGGTTTTCTTTAAAAAGGTAAACACTGTTTGGAGCTTTAGAACCTTAAACTTCGATTGTCATCCATGAATTTTAAGGGGTAAATGGACCCCCCCATCCATAAATCATATATTTTTAGAGTGTAATTCAAAAATATAAGAAATTTAGAAGATAAGATGTCTCATCATGAGCCTATTTATCATGATCATGGGAAAATATGAGGTTGACATTATCGTTACTGGCTACCAAACTAGGATAATGACTTATGGTTATATAATTATATGAGAAGGAGTCTCATCACGAGCTAGATTTTTCAACTTTATTATAACTTGTGAATGCCATTGTCATCATCTGGTCACCAAACCCGGACAATGGCTTTTAAGTATCTTCAAAGAAAAAGAAAAAGTTTAACACATTACCTCTAAAGATTACAACTATAAATGGATGGGATACTGGTTCATTATTGGTTAAAATGTAACCCTGTCAAGGCTATGGATGCCTGCTAGCAACAATGGCTCTACTTGTGATAAATCAAGTTCATCTCAAAAGATAAGCTTCAATAACCCCCTACTTTAGCTTTATAACTGACTAATGACTCATTTAGATAGTGAAGATTTTCATCTATAAAAGGTTGCAAGAAAGTTATAGTGAAATGGGTTTTTTTTATTCTAAGTAATCTTATTTACCTAACGCTTCAATATAATTTTTTCTTTCCTAATTATTTTGCTTTCATTTAAGTTTAAATTTCATAATATATCTTTTTGTTAGAGATAACTAGTTCTTCCAGTGAATTGCCAATTTTTGTGTCACTCAACAACCCCCATTATGATTAGATAAGTTAACTTAGCCAATAATGGGGGCCCTTTTTAATTTTTAAATTAGAGTCTTTTTAGAAATTAAATAAGTTAAAATATTCCTAAAAGACAAAAATTTATGTCATCCGAACTTAAGTCTTAAGTCTAGTGGCATAAAAAATTACTTAAGCAAAAAGTTCTATAGACCTTTCATATATTGCATCTCGCTAATTGCAAAAGGTCAAAACATCTTACTAAGGAAAAGCACAATGTGACTTGCCCAACCTTAATGAATTAACAAATTCTTTCATAACTTTAATAAAGGAAAACCCTCCGCGCATACAAATGTTAGACCTAATCCCGCCAACAAGCCACATCATCATCGTAATACTTATATCGCAAGAGGAATATTGGTGTTCCTTGTTGTTGAAACAACCCCGCCCTTCTAATAAATCTCTTCTCCCATATCGTGAAATACTCCATCACAGTTTCCTCATCGCGATACTAATATCACATTGCAAAATTCAAACCATGCCTTACCTTAAGAACTTCCGATGCGATAAACCCAGCCATAAGTCTTTCGCTGTATATTTTAATGATTATTCGTATATCGATAGAGGACTAATCTCACAGAATAAAATATTTTCATCACAAAGAAACTTGCGATGTGAAAAATCTGATGAAGCGTTGACCTATATCATAGACCATTTGAACACACATTTTACATATATGATTAGTTATAACGGTATTTATGATCCTCTATAATGTAAATGATTTGATCGTTATCATTTAGTGCTTCATGATTTTGCATTAATCATTAATTTTGATACTATTTTATCATTTTTTCCATAATTTTTGAAGCTATAAGTGTTTGATCTTCATTCTCAATGTTCTCTCTTCCCCAGGCTAGTCCTGATATGCAGAACCCAGACTAAATGTTGAGAGCTACTACGAAAACCAAAAAACCTATGGTGCCACCACAACCAACTCCTCCTACTCCAGAAGTAACCAATATGCCCCCATTATTCTCCCATACCACATGTACCACAGATTAAGGAAGTTCTTCCTAGGAAGCCATGTATAGACTGTTTGAAGAGGAAGAACCTAGAGTGCTTACAAGACAAGTCACAATGGATGAATCAACATCAACTTCTAAAACTACTTAGGTTGACGTTGCTAATTCTCACCTCCATCGAATTGCTGCTCAACCTAATATTATACCTTACACTGATTTGGTTAAATGGGTCGTCGAAGAGGTGGACATTATGGATAAGAACTTCCTAACCTTGAGGAAGTAGACACTAATTGGGTCATTTAGAGCTGAGGACTTGAGAAAGATGTACCATCTGCCATAGCCGCAAAATATATATAATCCGTATTTTCTTTAGAAGTTTGTAGCAGAAAACATAGTTCAATTAGATCCAATAAGGCAATGGAGGAACAATATGAGAAAACACAAGAATGAAGACAAGGTTATGTATTCTATAGCTTCCCTTTCTGGTCCTCATTGCCAAGCTACTGCTATGTTATGTAGATTTTTTGGATATCCCAATACACAGAAATTTACGATTGAATGGGTTCCCCTGATTAAAGTCACTTCAGATGCCTATATTATGGATTAGGCCACTATCATATTAAATAATTTAGCTTTCTAGATACTAGCCTACAGAAGCAAGCACAATATTTCCACTACGACTGTGCCCCCTTTCTTTATGAGTGCATAGATCATGGATGCAGTTTGTTTTACCTCTAATTGAAATGGACCCTAGAATGCCTGATGCAGGAGCATTCAACTCAACAATATCATTGTATTTTAGTAGACATAGGGGGTCTTTCGTTTTCAAGGAAGTTGGTTTCCTATGTTTTGAATTAATGTAATTATTAAGGTTTTGAGTGATTTTAATGAGAGAAGCTAGAATAGGGATTTAATAAGTATAGTGAGGCAAATTTGTAAATGTTCTCGAATGTAGGAGAACATGAGAGAATTAAGATAGTTGAGAGATTGAGAGATTTGAGAATTAATTGTAAGACTTAGGTTAGGAGTTAGTTCATGATTTTGTGGATTAGAGAGGATCCTTAGAGATAAGAAAGAAATTTTAGGATTTTGTTGAGAAGGTTATGGATCTAAACCAGGAATTGGTTTTAGAATCATTTTGTATAAATATAAGCCTAAAAGGCATAGTCAAGGGTTAGCTAGTTACTTAATTATAGGATTTGACTGTAAGCCTATGGGCATGTAGGAAAACAGAGGCCAATGATTAGAAAATCAGGCCAAAGAGAGAGAAACTCTTATGTAAATATTTATTTATCAATACAAATATTTTGATTCCTAAATTGTGTGGTGTGTATTGCTTAATGGAGTTATGAATTGTGTATGAATTAGTGTAATTCTGCATAGTATATGTTTGTAGGTGAAGTTCGAATAGAACACAAAGAAGAGGTGGAGTATGAAGAATCATGATTTGATCATTGAATCCGATTAAAGGATCAAAAGGAAGTTTAGGAGTGACAGTGTTTAAGAGTAGGTGGAGTAAGTCGAAGAGGGAGTTGTGTTGCAAAACAACCGAAGACTAGAAACCCTAGAGAAAACCCGAAACCACAGAAGAAAACTGAGAAATGACATAAAAATGAAGAAAAGGGAAGGACGAAGAAATGAAGTGATGATGCACAGGAGTCATTGGATCTATAAGATCAATGGACAAGGTAGAGTGTGAGGGATGACGAAGATTAAGTCACATAGAATGGAGTAAAGAAGATGAGCGGCGGAGATTAAGCCACGTGTTGGCAGAAGGACGGAGCAGTTCTCGTAGGCAGAAGTGGTTTTCGCACAGCTTCAAAATCGTAAGTGGTCATTGAAAAACGGACCCAATGAAGTTATGAGTGATAAATTAATCCAGTTGAAGTTTGGAGGTGATCAAACCATATGTTGAAAGGGTTATCAGACACATATCACGTGCAAACAAGCACAGGATTTAATTTGGAAATCGGACCCAATGAGAGTTTATATAGCGGGGTTAAATCTTCGTTGAGTTCCGGTGATCGGAACCGTCCATGGGTTGACGGATCGGATGGTAATCATGTGGAAAAGTGTGCATAGGTTAATATTCTGAGCAAACCTGATGTGTTTATCAATGCAAGTTAAATTTGTTTGAGTTCTGGAGGACAAATGAACATCGCGTGATAGCCGTTGATCTGGTGGAGTGAAATCAACGGTGGAGGTTGAACGCAATCATGTGAGCATCGGTAAATGTGCCAAGGTCGTGGATTGGTGGAAAGGTAAGTTTTGTGGAGTATTTCTTTATATGGGGATTAATAGAAATAAAGCAGATTAAGGTTTTATGGGTTAAGTGAAGTTTAACCAAAGTCGGAAACCATGGTATGGGTTTTGGTTAATATGTGCAGGGTATAGAATTAACCAAAGTTTATGAGGGTTGAATAAGATTTTGCTGGAAAGGTTAATTAAGGTGTAGATTATTGGATATTTATTGAAACATTTCTGCATGAGGTTTAATTAAGAATCCTAGAGCCTTAAAATGTGAAGGTTTGACTAGGAAGGGAAATTAAAATTCCTGTGACATAATAGATTATGCATTTTATATGCATATTGTGGGTAAAGTCAGCTAAGGCTGGCATCATTTGGTATCGTAGACAAAAAAGGAAATATTGTGTTATGTTTTAAAGATGTGTATGCAGGCAAGAGGAGATCAGGTTAATTGAATCTGATAAGTAGAAGGCATGACATAAGATGAGAGTAAGTGATACTCTTAAGAAGAGATTGCAGAAGCATAAAGAAAACATAATGATGTTTGTTTTCTTGAGGAAAATGGAGATTCACTCAAATGTAAAGAGTGGATAGAGACTGCTTCTGAAGTCATACAGGTATTATTTTATTTAACTCTGGTTTGAGGTTTGTAGGTTTAAGACAGAGTAAATATTGATAGAAGCAGATAGACAAAGAAAGTTGCATATGTTCTAAAGAAAAAAGTGAATGAAAGACTGGAAAAACAAGTGGCAGTGAACCTAAAGAATCCGACTGAAGGTTGGACAGAGGGGACAAGAGTGTTCTTAGAAGGAAGCTAAGAAGCTAGCTTTTGAAAGCTTGGAATGATCTTTGGTTTAAATATCATTGATATGTAAGTAATATAAATTAGTGAAGCATCTCAGCAAGAAGATCACAGCCTGAAGAGAAGTGATGAAGGAAGCCAGTAAAGGTTTATGAGAGAGAGTGGCAGAACCTAGTATTTCATTTGTGTTTGAAATACAAGAGGACAGTTGTGTTCTCAAAAGTGTACATGAGTTGAAGTCTAGAGCATGGAGTGCTCATATAGTTCCACAGGAGAGAACCAAAGAGATGCCAAAAGACTGAGCTCAGAGAGAGAATCTTAGTGAGGTATCATGCAGTAGGGAGGACTTGCTGTTGTAGAGACTTGTACAAATCATAGTGAGTGATAGTCATAGTAGGGGTTTTGAGGAAAACCACAGTAGAAGAAAAGTGAAGAAAGAGAATGCCAAGGCAAATGGCAAGAGAATGAGTCAAGAGGAGCTTGACAAGGAGATTGTAGATATAAAAGAACAACTCAATGTATTGAGGATGATACTAGAGGAAAACCAAAGACAAGGTTGGGTCTTGAGGAAAAATCCAGTGAAGTGGTATAAGTTACAGAGAAAGCTACAATAGAGGTAGGTGAAGTGGCTGATGAAAAATCTTAGAGAAACAGAGTTGGAAATGGAAGTTTCCATTTATGAGGCAGAACAAGATGAAGTTCTGGGTGAAGATGAAGAATGGAAATCAGTGAACTATTTGGATAGTTCAAAGCAGCATACTGAAATGTTGCCAAAGGAAGAAGAGGCCCTGAGGCCTTATGTTTTTAATTTTAATAATTGTTTTGTGAGTATAGGTTTTGTAGAGGATTGGTAGTCTTATGAAGTTGTCGTAAAAATTGATAAAAGTTACTAGAGTTCAGAGGAGAAATTGGATCAACATACTGATGTTCTGATAGAGGATGAAGAGTACCTTTCAGAATATAACTATTCTAGAGTAGAGTAGGATGGAGAATGCCTCTTAAATGAGGAAAATATTGAATTGTTGATGCAGAAAGAAATTATTGATGAATTGATATTTGGAGTTATTACAAAACAAGGATAATTTCTTGTGGAAGAAGGAGATGATGTTTAGCCTGAAGAGCTGATACGTGAAACATTAGTTGAGGTTGTCGAGCCTTACATTTTTCAAACTGACAATTGTTGTGTGAATACAAGGATTATAAGTGTTGAAGGAGAATAGTTATTAAATATTGTTATACAGCATGGAGTTGGTGAAATATTGATTTTTGAAAATGTAAGGAGAGAGCAAGAACTTATTTCAGTGAAGATGAGTGAGACAAAATTGTCTATGGAAGACAATCTGATTGAATCAATGAGAAATAGTGGCCATGTAAAGAATGAAGCTAGAAATGAAGGGCGTGGTGATAAAACACTTGCTAAATGTAAATAGGAAATTGAATTGCTGGAGAATTTGCTAGGAGGAAATGGAAATAGAAAAGAAGTGGTTACAATAGTACTTAACAGTAGCAGAGGGTCTTTAAAAGACATGGAGACAAAAGAGTGTTTTGATTCACAAACCAATAGTTTGTTTGTAGGAACAGTGCATAGAATGAATGAGTGTGATGTTGTGACTGAAGAAATTGAACAAAAGTTATTTAGAGATGAGATGGAAGTTCAAAAGAAACCATAGGGTAAGGATGTAAGGGTGGTAGTAAGGAACCAACAATTACAAAGTGAAGGTAACCAACAGAAGATTAAAGGCAAACTTGAAGAAGAGACTATGTTAGCTGAAAACATAGTAAAGGATCATCATTCCATCATGATGATAGGCACAGTGGAGATAACCAAAGAAGCCATTGAGGCAATCAATAAAGAAGAAGGACTAAACTCTCATCAAAGGATCAATGAATGGGAGAAATAATTGGAGCTACTGGAGAAATGGCTGAAAGCACCAATAGGGAAGAAAGAACCTGATGAAGATTGCAAAGGATATGCAAGAGAGGGAGAGGAAAGAGTCCAACAAAGAAATGAGTCATAGCTAGTGGGGCAATGTAGCATAAAGTGTGGAGACCTGGAGAACAACAACAAACAACAACAACAACCAAACACAGATGACAGAACAAAGTATGGGATCCAAGAGGACACAGATTAGAAGCACATGATCAGGAGATCATGATTATTTTCAACCTTGAGAGTCTGGTGTAGCAGAATCCAATTAAACGATAAAAAGGAAGTTCAAGAGTGATAGTGTTTAAGAGTACGTGGAGTAAGTCCAAGAGGGAGTTGTGTTGCAAAACAAATGAAGATCGGAAACCCTAGAGAAAACCCGAAACCACAGATGAACACTGAGAAATGACATAAAAATGAAGTAAAGGGAAGGACGAAGAAATGAAGTGACAATGCACAAGATTCGTTGGATCTATAAGATCAACGGAGGAGGTAGAGTGCAAGGGATGACGAAGATTAATTCACGTAGAATGGAGTCAAGAAGATGAGCGGCGAAGATTAAGCCATGTGTTGGCAGAAGGACGAAGCAATTTTCGTAGGAGAAAGTGGTTTTCGCGCAGCTTCAAAACCATATGTGGTAACTGAAAAATGGACCTGATGAAGTTATGAGTGATAAATTAATCTAGTTGAAGTTCGGAGGTGATCAGACCGTCCATTGAAAGGGTGATCAGATGCATATCACGTGAAAACAAGCACGGGGTTTAATTTAGAAATCAGACCCGATGAGAGTTTATATAGTGGGGTTAAATATTCATTGATTTCCGGTGATCGGGACCGTCCATGGGTTGACGTATCAGATGATAATCACGTGGAAACATGTGCGCAGGTTAATATTCTGAGTGGACCTGATGTGTTTATCAATGCAAGTTAAATTTGTTTGAGTTCCGGAGGACGAATGAGATTGCGCGATAGACGTTGATCTGGTGGAGTGAAATCAATGGTGGAGGTTGAACGTGATCAGGTGAGCATCGGTAAATGTGTCGAGGTTGTGGATTGGCGGAAAGGTAAGTTTTGTGGAGGGTTTCTATTATACAAGGATAAATAGAAATAAAGCGGATTAAGGTTTTATGGGTTATGTGAAGTTTAACCAAAGTCGAAAACCATGGTATGGGGTTTGGTTAATATGCGCGGGGTATAGAATTAACCAAAGTTTATAAGGGTTGAATAAGATTCTACTAGAAAGCTTAATTAAGATGTAGACTATTGGATAGTTATTGAAACGTTTTCGTATGAGGTTTAATTAAGAAGCCTAAAGCCTTAAAATGTTAAGGTTTGACTAGGTAGGGAATTTAAAATTCCTAGGACATAATAGATTATGCATTTTATATGCATATTGTGGGTAAAGTCAGCTAAGGCTGGCATCAATGTCGTACCCCTATCCACATATATCATAATATCCTTTGGGAGTCCAATTTCCATCCCCATTTTTACAAAATCTGTCGTGGAGTAATGTTGCATTTGTACCAAGATAGTTTAAAAAAAAAACCCCCTGTATTTTCCAGAGAAGCTCGCAATGACCTTACAACTATAGGTAAGTGGTTTGGTGAGGAATTTTTCACCTATGTTAGGATTTTTGGTAGCCTATTTGCCCCACATGTTTGCCCCTTTATGTACCTGACAGGATTTTAGCTCGAGATGTTGCCTATCAAATAGTGGGAAATGGCCTAGCTAAATCCCTCAAGGAAGCCAAGAAGTCCATCTAGCCATCATTCCCTGTTCACTGTGCAGTATATACTTTGGAAAATTTTAGACGTGCAAAAAACTTGAGATTGAACACATACTATGATTAAACTTTCCCACTATCCCACCTCAGCAATATGACCCAAGCAAAGTGGCTCAAAATTTCACCGCTCAGGTCAAAATCATACAATTCCAACATGAACTTGATGTTTTTGATGACTTATTTGAAACCACCCGAGACTATGAATAGGTGGAAAAGTTAGCCGAAGCTCTCCTAAATCCGGAGGATTTAAATAAATTCAAGGAATACATAAGAAAAAGGTTGGAAAACCTCCCTCTCGATGTATTAAAGATTTCAAAACCAACCATTTAACATGAACAAGTTTCGACCCAATTTTCAAAGGATTCTGAGGCCAATCAGGGAAACAAAGAAAGAACAACATCAATGCAACACACTAATTAATTGGAGTCTTCCATTAATTTGGATAAAGTATGGAAACAATTTGAACAAATGATTAACACAGGATCGCAGGAGGCACAAGTTTCAACTCCAAAAGAAACACTTAATACCCCTGAGATCACTAAGAAGATCCCACTCACTATTGGGTCTTTAGATAAAGCTATCAACATTGATGACTTGGAAGTCATCCTGGTTCACCCTACATCTGAATTTGTTCTTAGAATTGAAGAAATACCTCCTCTCGATGTATTTTACAGTTCGTAACACACAGTTGTTATGAGCAGACAGAGGAAGAGAAAGAGAGTTGAACAATCCCATGCACTAGTTCCTAGAGATATATCGTTGGATGTTGTGTGGAAAGATCCACAAACAAACCATTCTGATGGTCTAACCAAGTTATCACAGTTTACAGGAGCATATGCTACAATCACTATTGATAAGGCCTCAAAAGTACAATAGTTGATCAAAGAAAATGATGATATGATCCTACAGTTAGAACAGGCATTACTTAATGCCAAACAGAGTACTGATGAAGGATGGTAAGACAAAGTAACCCAAATATAGAAAAGCTTTGATGATATGAAGCTTCAACATGAAGCTGATGTCAAAAGCAAAAATGATCAGTTACAACAACTCCAACTTAGGATTGATCAATTGAAAGATAATCCTAAACTTAAATATTTCACAAAAGAAGCAGGAGAACTTAACACTCTCCTTGCTCAACAATAGGTGGTCTTTTGCTAGAAATTGACAATAGTCAATGATCTATGTCAAACAAGCACTTCATTGATGAATTAGTTGTCCAATCTGAGGACACACTTTGATGATGTTGTAGAGAAAATTCCTGATTATATTACATGGCATGATAATGCATATGGAATAGCAAATCCTCCAAGGATTCATGATTCAAAAAAATAAATCCTTTTTAGGTATTGGGATATGAAACTAAAGCAAGCTGAAGGAGCCATTTTTAGTGTAAGGGACATTGCAAGCAACCTTATTGAAACCCTCTGTGAGAATATTTTTGGTGCTAATCTAATTCGATAATGCCTAGTTGATGCTTTGCCCGATGTCAATACATTGATGAAATATTGGCAGGATTGATCCAAGAGAAAGGAAGATAACATTAAAAAGTTATCGAAGTTAAATCTAGAACATTATTGGCAATACTTGGTCAAACCGCATAGGCAATGGCTAATGTTATGATGCCTAGCTAATACCACTTCTCATATGCTCCAAGCATTCTCTGATATTGTGTATGCAGGACAGATGTGTCTAAAGCGAACTCGTTCTCTTGAATTGAAGCCCATGGTGGATATCTATGAATTAAGGAAACAAATGGGAGGGCAACAAGCTTCTCATTCCTTGTGAATTATTGAAACAAACTCTATTTTGATCCTTTTTATTGTATTTTAAGGATAGTTTGTTTAAACCTCCTCAACATTTCATGTATTTTCTGTTTTTACAATTCGATTTTTGAGTTATAAATACCCTTTCATGTCTTTTAGAAAGGGGTTCTGAATTTTTGTAAAGAAGACTTAAGAAAGTTGCACTATTGAAAATCTGAACCAAGACTATTTTTCTCATGAGTAGAGCTCTGGTATATCGGGTACTTCTATCTCTATGTTATTGTTGTGTTTATATCTAATTAATAGTCATATTTTCTAAAGTTTTCTCCTACATATGAGATTTGAATGCAGTTAAACACTTATTCAATATTGAAATTGCAAAATTGTTATCTTTGAATATATGTGGAAAACAACGAGATATTTTATGCGATATGTGTTAAAAATTAATTTGATTAATTATTTAATCAAATTAATTATCTTACTTGTTTTTACTTCTTGAAATATTGGATGATCTATATTATCTTTCATATTAAATAATTTTTAAAATCACACATATAAAGACAAGTTAAGTCTTGAGATATAGATATTTAGACATATATAAATTTATACTGCTTTCATTTCTATTCATCACATATATTTCACTTTCTTTATACCTCACATTCCACTATATTTTTTTAAAGGGAAATTGGTCCCATTATCCCCAGTCTGAGCCACTATTCCAAATGGAAAGGGAACAATTTTCAAGTTCCTGACCAGGTGGTTATCCCCAATGTTGAGGCAATGACATTTTGATCCTTCAACAAGTTGTCATATAAATTTAAAGACAATTTCCATTTGAATGAAAGGGAGTTTCCAATTATGGTACCGAGAATACCAATGCATTTTTAGAGAGATGCAACCCAAGGTGAACAATAAACATTGATTTTTAAAAAATTGATCATCCCAATTCAATATTTTCTCCTCGCTTGACCTTGTCATTGATGTTGTAGTTCTCACTTTACGATGATGCTTTATATATTATACAAATTCACATCTAGTTATAAGTTATTTGATTCATATGGAAAAATGAAATTGGGAAAATAATGAAGATTGTTCAGGGCTCCATTGTTGATTAAAGTGATTTGGCACAATTGTCAAACCAAATGAAATTCAGCCATTTCGCTCAACAATTGATGCATTGACCCAATGAAATGCAATGTCTGAAGGACTAATAACAAACAAGTTGAGAGGGAATAATTTTAATGTTGCAATTAGTAGTGATACAAAATAATGTGTAACACCCTCCTCCCACATCTACCCAGGTAACCATGCCAATTGAGGTAAACATGAGACGAGAGGCTACTATGATCAGATTCGACCTCCTGTGTGACCTTAAGGAAGTGGAATCGACGAAAACATCACACAAAGTCATCCAACATCAGCTTCAGAAACCTTAGGAGACATGTCAACCACTAAAGAAACCTATCCCTGGGTCCCACTATTGTTTTGGATCTTTTATGCCATAGTCACTCTCATGCTATGGGAAAGGGAGTGACCAGATACCCAAAGTAGCTCTTGAAGGCTTGCTTGCCAGTAACCAGAGATGAAATTTGCCAATTCTATGCCAACAACCTTGGGATTTAAGCCACTTTATCAAGCCCAGAGCCTAGGTCACTGCCCAGAATGGAGTGATGGCTTAGAATCAGTGAAAGTACAAGGAAACAATGATGCAAAATAAATAAGCTAAACAATACCATAACCAAACCCTTACTAGCCATGACATGAATTTCACTAAACATATCATCAACATGTAACCTGTAGGTGTAAACAAAAAAACTAAGTGTAGGGATCTCATACTTATCTGTGAATCACTATGAACCATTTTTCCCTCATGTCATTTGCTGCATTGTCATATATTAAGTCATAGACACATTATAAATTCATGTATAAGTAAAAACATGCTGAGAGCCATACATAGCTGTTGTCATAAAATATACATATAACCAACATAATAGGACCAAAAATAACATAAACATATCAGCCATCAAAATCCACATATACATCCAAACATTTGCACATGAAAATCAAGGGAATGAACTTCTCATTAATGAATGCAATGAACCAACCAGAGATGGAACTACCATGTTCCACCTTACCATAGATTGGTTGAGCCAAGTCTCTCTTCAACCAATCACCCCCGTTCCATATTCCAAGCATGGATGTGGGACTCAAACCAAAAGAACCAATAGGGGCATACAAAGGCTAAACCACCTCACCCTCATCAACATAAACTAGGCTTTATCGTAATCCATATCGGATCACTAAGACAACACAATAAACACATCATAACAGGCTTTACCATGATCTCCTCCTGATCACTAGGCTAAACAAGCATGGATGCCACCGAATTTCTCCACCTATCGTGAGGAATTTTCCTGTCTCATTGTCTCTTAGGCTTTACCACTTGTACAACGCTACAATCCTATGCCACTTGCCTCTCAGTGAATAGTTACCAAATCATTTTTTTGGGGCGCACTCCCAATGTGCATATGATTCCATCTGGTAATGCTCATTACCAAAACAAATATATCCCCGACCTTCCCTTCTCTGCTACATAGTCCCTTGGGCAATCCGGTCACCCCTTTTTGTGCAGTCACTCATCTTCCAAGTTCCCCAACATCGCCTATCCTTGCGATCCATCCCTTGGCAATGCTTCCTCCCATTAGAAGATCAAACAACCAAGGCATATACCTACCTCAAAACCATCATACGGTCATAACATGCTCATGGATATCAATGGACACTATTGGGTACCAGTGTCCCACAATGGCCACTAATACTTGCAGTCAATTCAACCACCCAACCAGGCATTTCCATGCTTCCTATACCAAGAACATAACTTCCATTAGACTTAAAATAAATTGAAATAAGTTCACATCATACCTCATTGATATCTCATCAATAAGGTACACTTGCAATTCTGTTCACTTCCTTCCAAAACAAGTTAAACTAACTATTTGATCAAAACATCATGCATAAACATATCACATCTGGTAAGCTCAAAACAAAACCATCATAGATCAACATCATAAATCACACATAACCATCATAAAACATAATCATAGATCACATATAATCATCATATACCATAATCATAAATCACATGCATGATAAAACTGCAATAAAATGTTGATACTTATCCTTTCATCAATCCTTAGCTTCTACCTTTGTCTTTATTTCATACACACTCCAGATCAGCTGCCACACTAGAAAAACACCCAATTCCTTCTTTTAAACCAGGTTGACATACATATAGTGTGCATCACACACATATGATCACACACTTCATACAACACCATGCAATACATGCACCTACACCTGACATACAACACATACACCTACACTCGGTGTACAACACAACACAAATACGTATATCGAGTGAAACACAACGAATGCATATCTCATGATACTAATGACTATACAATGCACATACGTAGTACCACATGCTCGCAACACAGTATGTAAGACATGCACTCAATCCCACATGTATACTAGTACCACATGTATAAAGCACCACTTGCACAATGTGTGCACAACATCACATGTACATGGCACCACCTACACAATGTGTACACAACACCTCATTTACACTACACCACTATACAATGTGTACATAATACCACATGTACACAATACCATGCTCATGACAGGTACGTGACACCACATGTACACAACACCACATGCACGACATGTACACAACACCACCTACACACACCGCCACTTGTACAACATGTACACAACACCACATGCACACATCATCACTTGTACAATCATGCACATGTCACCATATGTAGGTAGAGCCACATGTACAACATGCACGCAACACCACCTGTACATAGCACTGCATATCCAACATGTACATAGCATCATTTGTACATAACACTGCATATCCAATCATGAGCACAACACCATATGCAATATTCACACAACACTATCTATACCATCATGTACATAACACAACATAAACAACATGTACACACACTATATATACACAACTCTGCATGTGCACACATCATAGATGCAACATGTACAACATATACATCATATGCACACAAGTAGTACCACACATCCAAAACCACATTGTCATTACCAAGAAACCTTGCTTCATGTGTCTTATCCATGCTTATCCTAGGTGCCATAGACCACACTGCTTTCATTTAGTTGATGTATCCCTTGGTATAACCTGTCCATAACATAATCATAGGCATAATACAAGCATACAATATACATTCATATTCACATGATTCTGACCTCATATATTTTGCTGAGAAATGGCAACAAGAAATTCCAGTTTAATTTTTCCTTGAATTAAACTGAGAATTAAAATCGAATTCCATTCTCATAGCAACTTGTAAATAATTAATTGAGTTTAATTAACTTAATTATCTTTGGAGTTTCAAGTTGGAAGTCTTTCTGTAGTCATGTATATTTTCTCCCTAATTTTTATGGGTCCAATATGAGTTTAAATTGAGTTGGAAATTAGATCACTCAGTTTACTGAGTTAAGTTCGGTTAAATTAGTTGCAAATTGTTTGTGGAAATAATAAAGAGTTCATAGTCAGTTGGTGCGTTAGTGCATCAAGTGTCACTATAGTTAACTAAACATTCCTTCATCAGAAACTCATGCATGTTGATTCTAAGAAAGACCCAATTGAGACTAGAGTGTAGGGACAATGTACTATTAGTTGTATTATTTATTGGAGTGTAAATATCATGCATGCATAAGAGATTGATCCTATGTTTGGATTACACAGTTTTGAAAGTATGAATTCCCTTTAAATACGAGCTATTCATCCTAGTAATTATGAAAGAGATTAGGGGCTTGGAGAGCTACAAAATTGGATAAGTTTTGGCTAAGAGCTAGCTTGTGAGCTGAGAGAGTTGAGCATACTTGTGTGAAATTGTTCTAGTGAGAACAAGCTTTCTATATTCACTCATATTTATGATATATGCAATACAGATATTGGGGTTTCGAGCAGTGGATTTCCCAAGATACATCTTGTGTTATGTGCCATTGATTTATCTTCTTCTTGTTCATATTGTTTTCATCGATCTATTGGCTTCCGCTGGTTGAAAGAATAAGTATATTCTTGTCCTGTGCTTTAGTAAATTGCATGAGCTTGTGAATCTACAGGATTCTCTACATGGTATAAGAGTTGAGAACAATATACTAGAAAAATTTCAAAGTTTTGAGTTTTGGTTTACAGGTGAAATTCGAATTTGCAATACATACTTGAAAATCGACAGATGGAATCCTATGGTTAGCAGATCGAGTATGCCTTGGAAGGCAGCTTGAATTTTATAGACTGGAAGGACAGAATGGAGTTGTTGATGCCTCGAAAATTGCTGCATCAACATCGGGGAAAACCACCCGTTCCAGACCTTAAAGTCAGCTCCTTTTCCATTTGGTGTGGTGGCTCTGATTGGATATAATGGGATCATTTTCCCAATGGGTTGTAAATAGGATGGATAAGTGGTTTATTTTCTATTATATAATGATGATGATGGATGATTTATTCTAAAATGCAAAATTATAAACAATTAATCTATCCCGAGAAATTACCACTTTAGTGCAACTTTTGATGATCTTTATCTACAAATAGGCATATAGATGACTCCATTGATAAATAAAGACATTCATTCATATGATAATTACTTTATTCAAGTAGTTGAACAAAGTAACGATTAAAACATTATTACACTTATTCTTCATATATCATTGACATAAATACAAATGAAAGAATAACATTCCTTAAACATTCAATAGTGATAAGTATAAGGGCTGCTGTTAAAACACATGCATATATCAAATGATAGCAAGATTGAATAAATGATGATTCATATAAAAGAATGGAGAAAAGACATAGATAATAGTACCATATGTAATTCAAATCCCTTCCGATATCAATCGCATTCAGATCCTGTCTTCCAACTTAGAAATACTCTCACAAAAAGCAATAGTGCATATCTCATCAAAGTATCATTCATTAAAATTCATAATATAGGCCAAGTCTTCATAAAAAATATATATATCGGAAGCACAATAGTGTGACTCTTGATCCAAGTTTTATACAAAAATTGAGGACCCTTTCTAAAGATATGAAAGGTTCTATAAATACTATCTAAGCTAACTAATTATGAAATAAAAAATGCTATGATGTGGTATAACCAAATCATGAAAATCTCCTTGAAATAGGCATGCTTGCAATCAGTATAATGATTCATTGTTTCGGTCGATCATCCTTTGGTTTGAGTTGGCATATAGCAAGCATTGATTGCAATTATGGAGGGTGACTCAGATGTGAATGCAGTTGGGTTGAATACGTAGCATCATGAATTTCGGGAATCATGTAACCGATTGCATCGGTTAAACATTTCATTGATGCCTTTTCACTGTATGGTTTAACTAGGAAGAACCAAAAGGTGTCCCAAGTTAAACTTTGGATGCCTGCAATTAATCTCTCCTTCTTTTCTAAATCTTGTTTGCATGACTACTCCAATGCTTGAGCTGATGGCAATTTACCTAGAGTGCACTCTGAAATCAAATTAGAGAGATAAAGAGTATCATTAATTAATTCGATCAAATTACCAGTTGCTGATCTACATCTTGAAGTTGCCCTTTCTACTTTCATCAATTGTGACTGCCATTCTAGGAAAAGAATTTCCTTGTGTGATTTTAGAATTTTAGGCAGATTTGCAGCTTGCCCTTCATTGGTTTCTTGCCAAGCAAGAAAGTTTTCTAATGTATCATTGACCTGTTCCAAATTCTGTCTTGCGTCCACTGATTTGTCAATCATTGAAGAAGAAATCTCACAGAGGGGCTCAACAAGAGAAATATTATGACATAGTAAATTTAACTGTTTAATCAATGCCATATTGGTCTGGAGAGTTTCGAATCTGAACTTTGCTGGTTGAGGAAGACTTTTGAATTTTGCTATTTGTTGAGTCAGTTGAGAAATTTTCTCATCCTTTGTTTTGCTCAATTTCTCATTCGTTGTCTTTAGCTTGGCCAATGCTAAGGACAACTCTTTTTGTTTCTGTACTACACTTTGATCTATCCTCTGCTTCTCCTTGAGCAATTGCTCATTTAGCTGGTTATTTGATTGTTGTTTCACTGCTAACTGTTGTTCCAACTGCTCTATTCTCTATTCCTTTTCGGATATCTGTGCTTCCAGTTAAACAATTGTCTAATCTTTTTCTTTGAGTAAATTGCTAACCTCTGATGCCTTATCCATAGTAGCTGCCGAGTATGACTTGGCATATTGAGAGAGTTTTGTAAGGTCTTTGGAAGGATTAATTTCTTCTCTCCATACCACATTAGCCATTTCTGTTTGTGCAGGTGAAAAAGAAGATTGATCAAACTTTCTCTTTTTCCTTTGTCTTTTTACTACAACCTTATGCTTGGGGCTGTAAAAGACATCTAAAGGTGGTATTTCTTCTACATGTAGGATGATTTCATCAGATGGATTTTCTAGGATTATCTCCATATCTTTCTGAGTGATAGGTGGTCCGCTAGTTCCTTCAGTTGGAACCGTACTAGTTGACGTTTTGTGACCAGTTGTCACTTTAGGCATGCTGAATCCCTGTAAGGTCTCAGTATTGCTTATAATGGAATCAAACTGTTGCCATTCTTGAAGAAGCTTGGGATCAATCTGAGTATCTATATCCATGAGTTGGATATCTTTTCCCTGTTCCTGTTTCCATTCCTGTTCCTGTTCCTATTTCTGTTCCTGTTCCTGTTCGGAGATTTTTTCCACATCGGAAATCTTTTCTGTAACTATTTGTTCAACCTGACCGGATGACTGGGCTTGAGGAGCTGCGACTAAGAGATCTAAAGGCAGAGTTTGCAACCTCTGCTCTCTAAGCCTATTAAAAACTTTTAATCCTTCATCTTGATATTTGATTCTAGCCAATGATTTCACTTGAAATAAAGATTGGGCTGAGGAAAATAGATCATCGAAGTCATCCTTTTCATGATCAAACTTTGCAAGTTTGGCTTGTTCAAGAACACTATAGGCAACTTTTCTTGGATCATATTGCCTGTTGAGGATTGTTGCAAGATTCAACATTTGTATTTTTTCTGCCTCCTTTTCTGCATATTTGTAATCATGAAGAGTGAAAACACCACATATTAAAAGGAATGTAGGCCATACCTATTTCTTAGAATTTATAAGGGTTTAAGATGTCCCTTCTGTTGTTATTTGATAGGCCAATTCCCGAGCTAATAATTTATCGGGCACATATAGTGGAAGAACATGAGGTTTTGTAAGTCTACCAAACAACCTTATATAAGTGAATTTTTCTTCCCCAAACCAATTGCCTACTGCTGTCAAATATGTTTCTGCTTCCGAGGATATATTTGGAGTAGGCTTGTCAAAAATAGAGTAATAAATAGGCACAATGAAACCATTGTAGATTTTGTACAGATGGTTTTTGTAATTAGCTTTCCATAACTGATCATGATAGATATGATTGGTTTAGGGTCTGCGGGGGTCCATCTCCACCCGAGCAATGGAAATTCAGAGTTGAAACAGACAGTGTCCATAATGTATGCATTGTAATAGAATGGGGGAATGGTCCTAGTAGTTTCATATGCATTTTCTCTATACTCTAGGATTTTTGTGGCTAATTTGTCAGATAAAATATTGGCCCAATCCATTACATAGCCATTGATTGTTTCCTCCATTAGAGGGACCATTTCTATAGTGAACTTAGTAGAGTCATGTATTCCCCACATTCTACACATCATAGCTCCGACATAACAGTAAGGAGAAGCCAATGAGTCCATGGAGTACTTACCTGATGATTCGTGCTTGTGCTTCTCAGGAAAATGTCTCCACTGCTTAATCGGGGCTGATTCTGACTCATTTTCTTTTGCAAATGCTTCAAGAAAGGCTTTGTTGTACCGCTTTTCAGGCTTATGTAAGTGATACATTTTCCTTAGATCATCTAGCTGAAATGAGTCGAATATCCTCCCGTCAACTGTGCGAAAGGTTCTGTTTGTAACTGGAATTTTTTCCACTACCCATCTTATAACATTAGTATATGGGAGGACTTTAGCTTGGGCAGCTATTCTGTGAAGCAAGGTGTATGCCAACTCTTTAAGAGTTCCTTCAGACTTATCAGTTGAATTAGCCGTGGCGTCTTCTAATAGTTCTTTGGGCTCTTCAATTTCAATTAGATTATAGATACCTTCCCAGCTAGTGTTTCCTAGTCCGAGACATGTCGTGTCTGATATTAATCCCTTTTTACTTGGTTCAGGATCTTTGGCCAGCTGAGCTACTGCTACAGGAGCTGTTGCTACGGATTTCTTTGATTTCCTCCCCATTTTGCTTCAGACTTTTGGTTTGAGCGGAATTCTACACAAGTGATTGCAAAATCGTGATACAGAGAAATGCTGCTACAGACCAATATGATAATGAAAAGAGTTACGTTGATCAGTAGGTGATAATAGAATATAGTTAAAGATTGTTGCGAATAATATCTAAAGAAAAGATCTACCCTTAACTGCTTCATTGAATAGCCGTTTAACCTGTCAATCATGGTAAAGAAGGTTTTAAATGCCCATCACGTCACTTATATGCCGAATGATTAATTGAAGCGTGCCTTAGATTTGTTTGATGGATGATCATTTGATAAATCACAAATCGGTGATCGGGAATATCAAGAGAAAGGCTTTAACACTCGCTTTAAACATTTCTGATCTCCGAAAGGTGATTGAATGCATGCAAACCAAATTAAATATATCTTCGAAATGCACACCTAATAAACATATCGCAATCGGGAGTGAACTCGGGCTTTATTGTTTTGTTAATGTGATTTCACCGATTGCCGATTGCGATATGCTTTATCGCATCGGAGGATTTGAGCATGCCTTCAATTATGTATTGGCTTGTTGTTATTGGCATCACCAATTTGCCGATTGCGATACACTTTATCACATCGGAGAAATTAAGGGGCTCCTTTATATTGTGCTTGGAATTTGGCTTCTTGGATCTCCGATTGCGATTACCTTTTCAGATCGGAGAGAATGGATGTGTCTTTGCATATATTTCCTTTCTTATTGCGATATGTGATCTTCCGATCGCTTTATTGCAATAACGAAGAATTTTATAATATTTTAAAGCCACACTTTTATTTCTATTCAAAAAGCTTTTAAAATGATTCATTTACCTTAAGCCTTTTGATAAGGGTTTTTCTTATGATGGGTTAATACCAATTTTATTTATGAACACACAAATCTTATTAAGGGACCCATTTCTTATTTAAATTTTATGTAAAGATTTTTTAAGAAATGGGGGGTTGTTGATTAGCACAACAATTGGCAATTCACTGGGAGAAATAGTTATCTCTGAGAAAGTAAAATAATATTTTAACTTTCTTAATCCGAAAATCTAAATTGGTAGAGAGAATCTAATATAACTAGATAATCATAGATTCTGAAAGTAATGTTAACTATTTTTTCTATTTCCTTCTCTTCTTAAAACTAAATACATTCTAAGCTTTAAATAAACCTTAATTGGTTGATAATGATAAAACAAAAGACTTTTCCAACTTAGCTTTATAATGACTCCTTTGTTATAGGTAGAGTCTCTGCTACCAGCAAACATCTATAGTCTCGACAAGGTTACCTTTTAACCATTTGATCATTCATTATTCCATCCATTTCAGATTATAATTAAAAAGAATGAATCCAAAAGATACGTTTGCATATTTTTTGTATTGCATTTTCCTTTTTTCCTTATTTTGTAAGATAAAAAGCCATTGTCCTGGTTTGGTAGCCAGCTGTTGACAATGTCATTTACTAGTTGTAATTTAACTGAACAAGTTGGCTCGTGATGAGACCTCTTGTCTTATAATTATAAGCCATTACCCTGTTTTGGTATGCAGTGTTGGTAATGTTAGTTGAACTATTCCCCTATGATCATGGTAAGCAGGCTTGTAATAAGACCTCTTATCTTTTATATCAAATATATTTTAGAATTACACTTTGAGTAATTATAAACTTTAATGGATGGGATGAACAATTTTCTCCTTAAGAGAAAATGGATGACAGGGTGAGAGTTGAAGATGATAAGATCGAATCAGTCTCTGTTTTTTATTGATAACCATTTTTAGCTTCTAAAACTTTAAAATGATTTACAGTATTTCTAAGTTTTGAGAAGATTTCACAAAAATAAAATGGGGTTTTTAGAATCTAATTATACCTAATTTCCTAGAGTTTTATTTTTCCTTTAAGGCTTCCATTTCTTAAAAGTAAATATTAAAACTATTTTCTTTTGAGTAACTTTTTCAATATAGCAAAGACCAATGGAAAGCTTTTCACAAATTTATTTCCTAGGATTTTAAACAACTTAATTTATTCCCACAAATCCTGCTAAAATTTGAATATTTACAAAGGGAGAAGGGGTTACCTCCTTAATTGAAGAATTTATTCAGAATAAGGCCTTTGACAGGAAGAGAATCTCTCTTTCCTGATTGATCTTACAATATGAATGTAGAAGGGCCTATCTTCTCACTGATTTGGAATGGTCCAAGCCACATTTTTTGGAAATTAGTGTGTTTTCCTTTATCCTCAAGGGCTTTGTCCCACTTCAAAACTAAATCACCAATTTGTAAATGTTTTGAACCGGTTGAAGTTGCATCAAAAGATGACTTAATAATCTGCTGGTGTTTTGCATGTATAATTTGGGCTTTCTCCCTTTCTTCTTCTAGTTTCAGGATCTGATCATGTCTTAGTTGAATATAAGATGAGGGACTTTCTTCAATAAACTGCACTAAAGCTAGTGATGGAAGTACTAAGTTTTCTGGTATGACAACTTGTTGTCCATACACTAGATTAAATAGAGAAGTGCCTATGGAGGCCTTCTGTGTTATTCGTTCCACCCATAGTGCAAATATCAAAGACTTATGCCAGTTTTTATGATTATGCTCGATAGTTCTCTTAATGATTTTGATAAGATTTTTATTGGTGGATTCTGCTAAACCATTACCCTGAGGGTAGTAGTTTGCAGAATAATTCAATTTAAATCCCCTTTTGATAGCAAACTCAAATATAGAATTTCTAGAGAAGTAAGATGCATTATCAAAAATAAGAGTGTTTGGGACACCAAACCTAGTAATGATGAACTGATCTATGAACTCAATGATTGCCTCAGAGTTTTCTGTCTTCAAAGGAATTGCTTCGACCCACTTAGTAAAGTAATCAGTGGTTGTGAGGATATACCTATGTTGTTTGGACGAATGTGGCATGATTTCTCCAACAATATCCAGTCCCCATTGTTCAAAAGGTTGTTCAATGTTGACTAGTTGCAAAGGGAAAGTTGGCTTCCCTTGTCTTCCACTAGCAGTTTGACCACTTTGGCATTTCCTTACATATTCATCAGTATCTCTGAATAAGGTAGGCCAGTAATACCCAACATGAATGGTTTTGTGAGCCATTGTATCAGCTCCAAAATGTCCCCTGTTGGTCCATCATGTAGCTCCTACAAGACCTTTTGCGCTTCAGGTTTTTCTAAGCATCTTAACAAAATTGAATCATAATTTTGTCTAAAAAATACATCATCTATAATTATGAAGTTTTTTACTTTGATTCGTATGACACATTTGTTTTTATAAGAAACATTAGAAGGAGCATATCCATTTTTCAAATAGAAAATCAGATTTGCGTATTGGGATTCAGGATTAGTGGTACTTATCTGATTGATTTCTTTAGTATCTTTTGTACCTTCAGGTTCCCAAATATTAGAAGCTCCTGCTAACAACCTACAAAAACCTTGGCCTTTGACAATCTTTGCTGGTTTGGTTTCCAAGTCATATTCTTGTAATGTTGTGACCCAATTTGCTCTCTTTTCTCCTAATTCTCTTTGAACTAGTAACTGTCTTACTGCTGAAAAAGGGACTATAATTTTTGTGTGAGCCTTTAAGAGAAAGGGTCTGTAGTGTTTAATGGCTTTGTATATAGCAAAGGCTTGTTTTTCAACTTCCGAGTAATTAAGTTCAGCACCTTGAAGGTTTGAACTATAAAATGAGATTGGTGCTTCCAAGTTTTGATCGTTAATTTGTGTCAGCATCGTTGCGTAAGATGAATCAGATGAAAGAGTATATAACATAAAATGATTTGAAAAATTATGAGTGCTTAAAGCAGGGGCATTTATGATTGATTGTTTGATGGAATCAAATGCCTCTTTTCTACAGGCCCCCATTTAAACATTGAATTTTTCTTGATCATGGTTTGTAATGGCAAAACGATCTGGGAGAAATCTGGAACAAATCTTTTTACAAAGTTGATTTGACCTAAAAATGATTGCATGGATTTTTTATTATAAGGGAATGGAATATCATAAATCTCTTTGATTCTATATGGATCAATATAAATACCATCCTTTGAAACAATGAAGCCCAAGAGCTTACCTTGATCAAGAGCAAAAAAGGACTTCTTTGGATTGAGTGAGATACCATGCCTTTTGCAACATTGAAAGATTTGTTTTAGATCATGCAGATGATTTGATATTTTCTTAGATAACACAGTAATATCATCTAAATAGACAACTACTGATTTATTGATTAGTCCTTTGAATGCTATGTGCATCACTCTTTGGAACGTAGCTCCAGCATTGATTAATCCGAAAGGCATTTTTTGGTAGGCATAAGTTCCCCACTTGGTTCTAAAAGTAGTTTTGAGTTTGTCATCAGGGTGTACCAAAATTTGGTTATACCTTGAAAAGCCATCTAAGAAGGACATCATTTCAGAACCTGCAACTGAATGGAGTGTTTGCTCCATGGTAGGTAAAGGGAAGTTATCCTTTTGACTTGCTTTGTTAAGATTTCTGAAATCGATACAAATTCTAATATCGCCATTTTTCTTTCGTACTGGCACCATATTGGACACCCAGTTTGAATGTCTAATAAGAAAAATTATCTTAGCTTTCAAGAGTTTGTTTAATTAAGCCTTTATTTGACTCTCTAAGTTAGGATGAATCTTCCTTAATTTCCGTTGTACTAGTTTTTGTTCAAAAAGCATTGGAATAATATGTTGTATGATAGATGTATCGTATGTTTTCAAATCATCATATTTCCAAGTGAAGACATTTTTATATTTATGCAATAGTCTAATGAATGCAATTCTTTCTTATGAGGAAAGTCCTAATCCTAAATTGATGTTTTGTGTATTGTCCTTAGTACCAAGGTTTATCAACTCAAATCTCAAAGTAGAACTTTCGAGCTTTGAATTAGTAACCCGTTTAAACCTGTCTTTGATGTCATAAAGATCTTCAAGCTTAACCACTGGTTTAGGTATTGAGTTTTCTTCAAGCTTTTCCTTGATTTGAAGGTCATGGTCACTTTCATCAATAATTTGATCATCATAGGACTTGTCAGAAGTTAAAAAATTTAAAATTCCTTCATCGTGATTGAATACTCACCAGTTAGTGACATTATCAGGAATTGATGGTCTAAAAATTAACTCTACTGAGAATCTATCTGGGCGGTAATCTTCAGATGGAAGGAGTTTGGAAGCAACATTTACTAGTAAATCTGCTGCTGCATTTTGGGACCTAGGGATGGGAGAAATATTGAATGCTAAAAATTGAGATATAAGGTCTTGTACCAAGGACTGATAGTGTTTAAGGTGGCTAGAAAGGCAATGAATAGTATTTCTGACTTGTTTTATAACAATTTCCGAATCATCGAACACTTTCAAATATTGAACTTTAAGACCAATTGCTTTGTAAAGTCCTTGAATTAAGGATTCATATTCAGTTGTATTGTTTGTGCATTCAAATTCCAACTTTCATGATAACATGGTCTTTTCTACCTCGAGACTAACTAAAATACATCCCACTCCTGCACCTTCACTAGATTTAGACCCATCAAAATATAATGACCAAAACAAAGATTTATCTACATTTTTATTTACAGTTCCTCAGCAATTTTAACACACCTTGATGCATCTGTTTGAGAAAAAATTTCGATTTGAGATGTGAAATTATTAATTGAGAAGGATGATGGTTGTGCAGTAAAATTGCCAAAGAATGATTCAGATGAGTAATTCCCCAAAATGTTGTTATTGAATGCTATTGGTTGATTTTCTTGTTCAAACTCAGTAACAGTATGGGTCGTGTGTTTCTCCCGATCAATCTTGATCTGATTTGGTTTTCCCTTGTAAGGCAGCCACATATGAGACCAATCGGTGGAAATATAACCATGGAGTTTCTTAGACCAGTCTCTACTCAAAATCAAACCATAAAATTCAGGTATATTAGCGATTAAAATGTCAATTCTCTGAACCACTCTTGGATCAGCTGATAACCTAATAGTAACTGAGTTGATTTCTCCTAAAACTTGGACCTTCGTTCTATCCAACTGGACAATATGGATTGCTGACTTTTGGAGTTCAATGTTCAGTTTGGAACAAACTGAAGCTGGCATTATATTCAAGGAAGCTCCTGAGTCAATCAAACAGTTGTGTAGATTTCTATTATAGATCTCATAGGTTAAGAGGAAAGGAGGAGTATGGGAATTCGATCTATCTCTGATTAAAACAGCATCAGTAGCCTCTACTCTACCAGGAGGTGGTTTATCTGTTTCATTAGCAGCTTTGGAAAATACGGAATTTGGAAGAGGAGAAGAAGGTACAACATCTAACTTCTTAAGCAACAATTTTTGTTGATGTTTGAGTTTACTAAGCTCAAACATAGTGATATTTGCCTTTGTTTTCTTCATTTCTTCAATAATGTTGTAGTCCATAGAATCTGTAACTACTAATGTTTTAGATGTTGGAGGTGGATTTGAAGCTGATGGCTGATTTTGAGAAGGTATGGCTGTGGATTTCTTTTTGGGAAATTTTTCTTTAGTAGTAGTACCTGCATTCATTTTTTTCTGTTATTTGAACAGGTTCAGGAGTACCCTTACTCCTGTTAGTTACAGGGAAAGCTTCCTGTTCATTTTCTGTATCAGAGTTAGGCAAAATAAAGTCCCACTTCCCATGACATTCTACAGTTTCTTCTTCTTCTGGTTCTTCAGATGTAAGATTGTTTCTTCTTCTTCTTCCTCTTTGGGATCTGAGTCTGCATTGGATATAGCATTTTGTGGCTTTGATTTAGGTTTCTTAAAGTTTCTAAATGGCCTTTTTGTTGAAGTCTCAGCTACTTGTTTCTTGATTTCTAACATTTCGTTTGACATAGTCTTGAGAAATTTTTGGAGACCCTCCATATCATATGGATCTTTAGCCATTTTCTTTTTTGAATCATCTTTGAAAGAGACTTTTTTGGATTTTCTATCTTTAAGAGCAGCCTTCTTTTCTAAAGCAATAACGCGTTTCTCTACAGCAAGTGCCTCTTTCATATTTCTTGCTAGAGTTGGTTTTGCAACTCTATCTACAAAGATAGCTATATTTGAAGGTAAAGCTATTATATACCATTCCCTTCTGATTTGTTCACTAGGTTTAGAGGCAGTTGGAATCTTATTCAAGATTTTATTAAACCGTGAATTGAACTCTTTTATAGGTTCTTTAGATTCTATCCTAAGATTCAAAAGATCATTGATTAATGTTGCTAGAGATCTGTCATCACCATATTTAGTCAAGAACTATTCTTGAAAAATGTTCCAACTTGTAATGGATCCTGAGGGTAAGGAAAAATACCAAGACCTAGCTGATCCTTGCAAGGTATAAGGAAAAAGCCTAACAATGACATCTTTCTCTGTAACTCCCTTCAAATTAACTGCTAACATAAAATTATTAATGTGCTCATCGGCTAGTGTCCCTACATCTGGATTAAATTTTGGCAACCATTTTTCAGGATGTGCTGGCAGTTGGTTTAATGGTGCAGGCATGGTGACTGCACCAGGATTATTCCATGGATTCTAAGCCATTGTAGAACTAGTACTAGATGATATTGTCGATGAAGTTCCAGATGATTGGGAAGGAGCAAATATTGAAGTTTAAGGGGGTTGAGATGTTGAAGTTCTAGATCCCTGTTGAACAACAATGTGTAATGGAGGAGTGGATGGTTGACTTTTCAATGGAGAAGATGAAATGGAGGATGATGATGAGATAGTCTCACTATCAGATCCTTCAGTTGTTTTTCTTGCCCTTTTCCTTTTAGGTAAAGGCAACTCAGTATGTTCAATACCAAGCTTTCCACTCTGAAGTCTAGTGAGGTGGTGAGGTGGAATGAATTACGAAGTCACACTGCCTTGAGATACCTCAGATTTCTGTGGTGAGATTGAGAAGCCTTGAAGTTTATGGATAAGAGATTGTACTTTAGGAGACTCTGTAGTTAATTGTTTTGGGATATGTTGGGGTTGAGCAGTGGTAGTTGTCTCCTCTTCTTCTCATTTGAAGACTGGAGTTCCAGCATGCAAAGGAGAAGTCAGAGGTGAGGTGGAGGGAGATTTACTCTCAGAATGGGTTGTAGGTTTGGGTTTGCTTTCCATTCATAGTTCATGCCCTCCTTCTAGCGCTGAAAATGTTGATGCCTCGAAAATCGCTGCATCAACATCGGGGAAAACCACCCGGTCTGGACCTTAAAGGCAGCTCCTTTTCCGTTTGGTGTGGTGGCTCCGACTGGATATAATGGGACCAATTTCCCAATGATTTGTAAATAGGATGGATAAGTGGTTGATTTTCTATTATCTAATGATGATAATGGATGATTTATTCTAAAATGCAAAATTATAAACAATTAATCTATCCTAGGAAATTACCACTTTAGTGCAACTTTTGATGATCTTTATCTACAAATAGGCATATAGATGACTCCATTGATAAATAAAGACATGCATTCATATGATAATTACTTTATTCAAGTAGTTGAACAAAGTAATGATTAAAACATTATTACACTTATTCTTCATACATCATTGACATAAATACGATTGAAAGAATAACATTCCTTAAACATTCAATAGTGATAAGTATAAGGACTGCTGTTAAAACACATACATATATCAAATGATAGCAAGATTGAATAAATGTTGATTCATATAAAAGAATGGAGCAAAGACATAGATAATAGTACCATATGTAATTCGAATCCCTTCCGATATCAATCGCATTCAGATCCCGTCTTCCAACTTAGAAATACTCTCACAAAAAGCAATAGTGCATATCTCATCAAAGTATCCTTCATTAAAATTTAGAATATAGGCCTAATCTAAAAAAATATATATCGGAAGCACAACAGTGTGACTCCCGATCCAAGTTTTATACAAAAATTGAGGACCCTTTCTAAAGACATGAAAGGGTCTATAAATATTATCTAAGCTAACTGATTATGAAATAAAAAATGCTATGATGTGGTATAACCAAATCATGAAAATCTCCTTGAAATAGGCATGCTTGTAGTCAGTAGAATGATTCATTGTTTCGGCCGATCATCCTTTGGTTTGAGCTGGCATATAGCAAGCATTGGTTGCAATTCTGGAGGGTGACTCAGACGTGAATGCAGTTGGGCTGAATACGTAGCATCATGAATTTCGGGAATCATGTAACCGATTGCATCGGTTAAACATTTCAGTGTTGCCTTTTGACTGTATGGTTTAATTAGGAAGAACCAAAAGGTGTCCCAAGTTAAACTTTGGATGTCTGCGATTAATCTCTCCTTCTTTTCTAAATCTTGTTTGCATGACTGCTCCAATGCTTGAGTTGATGGAAATTTACCTGGAGTGCACTCTAAAATCAAATTAGACAGATAAAGAATATCATTAATTAATTCGATCAAATTACCAGTTGCTGATTTACATCTTGAAGTTGCCCTTTCTACTTTCATCAATTGTGACTGCCATTCTAGGAAAATAATTTCTTTGTGTGATTCTAGAATTTTAGGCAGATTTGCAACTTGCCCTTCATTGGTTTCTTGCTAAGCAAGAAAGTTTGTTAATGTATCATTGGCTTGTTCCAAATTTTGCCTTGCGTCAGCTGATTTGTCAATCATTGAAGAAGAAATCTCACAGAGGGGCTCAACAAGAGAAATATTATGACATAGTAAATTTAACTGTTTAATCAATGCCCTATTGATTTGGAGAGCTTCATATCTGAACTCTGCCGGTTGAGGAAGACTTTTGAACTTTTCTATTTGTTGAGTCAGTTGAGCGATTTTCTCATCATTTGTTTTTCTCAATTGCTCATTCGTTGTCTTTAGCTTGGCCAATGCTAAGGACAATTCTTTTTGTTTTTGTACTGCACTTTGGTCTATCCTCTGCTTCTCCTTGAGCAATTGCTCATTTAGCTGGTTATTTGATTATTGTTGCGTTGCTAACTGTTGTTCCAATTACTCTATTCTCTATTGCTTTTCGGATATCTGTGCTTCGAGTGAAACAATTGTCTAATCTTTTTTTTTTAGTAAATTGCTAATCTCTAATGCTTTATCCATAGTAGCTGCTGAGTATTCCTCGGCATATTGAGAGAGTCTTGTAAGGTCTTCGGAAGGATTAATTTCTTCTCTCCATACCACATTAGCCATTTCTGTTTGTGCGGGTAAAAGAGAAGATTGATCAAACTTTCTCTTTTTCCTTTGTATTTTTACTACAACCTTATGCTTGGGGCTGTAAAAGACATCTAAAGGTGGTATTTCTTCTACATGTAGGATAATTTCATCAGATGGATATTTTGGGATTATCTCCATATCTTTCTAAGTGATAGGTGGGTCGATGGTTCCTTCAGTTGGAACCGTACTAGTTGATGTTTTGTGACTAGTTGTCACTTTAGGCATGCTGAATCCCTGTAAGGTCTCAGTATTTCTTATAATGGAATCAAATTGTTGCCATTCTTGAAGAAGCTTGGGATCAATCTGAGTATCTATATCCATGAGTTGGCTATCTTTTCCTTGTTACTATTTCTGTTCCTGTTCTTGTTTTTGTTCCCGTTCCTGTTCATATATTTTTCCACATCGGAAATCTTTTCAGTGACTATTTGTTCAACCTGACCGAATGACTGGGCTTTAAGAGCTGTGACTAAGAGGTCTAAAGGCAGAGTTTGCAACCTCTACTCTCTAAGCCTATTAAACACTTCTAATATTTCATCTTGATATCTGATTCTATCCAATGATTTAACTTGAAATAAAGATTGCGCTGAGGAAAATAGATCATCCAAGTCATCCTTTTCATGATCAAACTTTGTAAGTTTTCTTGTTCAAGAACATTATAGGCAACTTTTCTTGGATCATATTGCCTATTGAGGGCTGTTGCAAGATTTAACATTTGTATTTTTTCTGCCTCCTTTTCGGCATGTTTGTAATCATGAAGAGTGAAAACAACGCATCTTAAAGGGAATGTAGGCCATACCTGTATCTTGGAATTTCTAAGGGTTTTAGATGTCCCTTCTGTTGTTATTTAATAGGCCAATTCCCGAGCTAATATTTTATCGGGCACATATAGTGGAAGAACATGAGGTTTTGTAAGGCTACCAAATAGGCATATATAAGTGAATTTTTCTTCCCCAAACCAATTTCCTATTGCTGTCAAATATGTTTCTACTTCTGGGGATATCTTTGGAGCAGGCTTGTCAAAAATAGAGTAATAAATAGGCACAATAAAACCATTGCAAATTTTGTATAGATGGTTTTTTTAATTAGCTTTCCATAACTGATCGTGACAGATATGGATTGGTTTAGGGTCTGCGGGCGTCCATCTCCACCCGAGCAATGGAAATTCAGAGTTGAAACAGACATTGTCCATAATGTATGCACTGTAATAGAATGGGGGAATGGTCCTAGTAGTTTGATATGCATTTGCTTTATACTCTAGGATTGTTGTGGCTAATTTGTTAGATAAAATATTCGCCCAATCCATTACATAGCCATTGATTTCTGCCTCCATTAGAGGGACCATTTCTGTAGTGAACTTAGTAGAGTCATGTATTCCCCACATTCTACACATCATAGCTCCGGCATAATAGTAAGGAGAAGCCAATGAGTCCACGGAGTACTTACCTGATGATTCACGCTTGTGCTTCTCGGGAAAATGTCTCCACCTCTTAATCGGGGCTGATTCTGACTCATTTTCTTTTGCAAATGCTTCAAGAAAGGCTTTGTTGTACCGCTTTTCAGGCTTAGGTAAGTGATACATTTTCCTTAGATCATCTGGCTGAAATGAGCCGAATATCCTCCCGTCAGTTGTGCAAAAGGTTCTGTTTGTAACTGGAATTTTTTCCACTACCCATCTTATGACATCAGTATATGGGAGGACTTTAGCTCAGGCAGCTATTCTGTGAAGAAAGGAGCATTCCAACTCTTTAAGAGTTCCTTCAAACTTATCAGTTGAATCAGCTGTGGCGTCTTCTGATAGTTCTTCGGGCTCTTCAATTTCAGTTAGATTATAGATACCTTCCCAACTAGTGTTTCCTAGTCTTAGACATGTCGTGTCTAATATTAATCCCTTTTTACCTGGTTCGGGATCTTTGGCAGGCTGAGTTGTTGCTACGAATTTCTTTGATTTCCTCCCCATTTTGCTTTAGACTTCTGGTTTGAGCAGAATTCTGCATAAGCAATTGAAAAATCATGATATAGAGAAATGCTGCTACAGACCAATATGATAATGAAAAGAGTTACGTCGATTAGCAAGTGATAATAGAATACAGTTAAAGATTGCTACGGATAATATCTAAAGAAAATATCTACCCTTAACTGCTTCATTGAATAGTCGTTTAACCTGTCAATCACGGTAAAGAAGGTTTTAAATGCCCATCACATTGGTTATATGCCGAATGATTAATTGAAGCGTGCCTTAGATTTGTTTGATGGGTGATCATTTGATAAATCGCAAATCGGCGATCGGGAATATCAAGAGAAAGGCTTTAACACTCGCTTTAAACATTTCTGATCTCCGAAAGGTGATTGAATGCATGCAAACCAAATTAAATATATCTTCGAAATGTGCACCTAATAAATATATCGCAATCGGGAATGAACTCGTGCTTTATTGTTTTGTTAATGTGAGTTCACTAATTGCTGATTGCGATATGCTTTATCACATCGAAGGATTTGAGCATGCCTTCAATTATGTATTGGCTTGTTGTTATTGGCATTGCCGATTTTCCGATTGTAATATGCTTTATCGCATCGAAGAAATTAAGGGGCTCCTTTATATTGTTCTTGGCATTTAGCTTCTTGGATCTCCGATTGCGATTACCTTTTCGGATCAGAGAGAATGGATGTGTCTTTGTGTATGTTTCCTTTCTTATTGCGATATGTGATCTTTCAATCACTATATTGCAATAACAAAGAATTTTATAATATTTTAAAGCCACACTTTTATTTCTATTCAAAAAGCTTTTAAAATGATTCATTTACCTTAAGCCTTTTGATAAGGGTTTTTCTTATGATGGGTTAATACAAATTTTATTTATGAACACACAAATCTTATTAAGGGACCCATTTATTATTTAAATTTTATGTAAAGATTTTTTAAGAAATGGGGGGTTGTTGATTAGCACAACAAGAGGCTATGCTAGAGGATAATGGATTGAAGGAATTAATTGATCAAGAAATTCCTAAGCCAACAACATCAGATGCACAGAATTTGGCTGAATGAAAGAAGTGTGTGGCGAAGGTGAGGTAGATAATCCTTGAGGGAGTTTGAGACCACATTATATCGAGTCTCAATGGCAAGGAAACTCCACATGCTGTGTGGAAAACATTGAAGAAATTGTATTAGAACAACAATGACCAAAGGAAATTGACATTGAAGGACAAAATTTGAAAAATCAAAATGGAGAAAGGCAAGAAAATTCCAAAATACTTGACTAAGTACACTCAATGTCGTGATGAACTTTGAAGTGTTGAATCACAGTTTCCAAGGATGATATGGTCAGTCTTTCTCTTCTAGGACTCCAAAAGAGTTGGCATAGTTATCAGGACTTTATCAATGGTCAGGAGAAGCTGCCAGATTTGGAATGACTATGGTTGGAATTGATGCAGGGGGAGATCAGGAGGAACTCCAGGGATGACTCTTCATTAAAGACTAATGATGAAGAGAATTGTGCCTTAGTGATTAAGGCGAAGAATGGGAAATGGAAAGCTTCCCATTCCAAATCATATTATTATCATGGAGGTAAGAAGAATGACATGATGAAAGTTAAGTGCTTTCATTGCCACGAGCTGGGCCATTTTGCTACAAATTGTCCTCTGAAGAAGTCCAAGAATAATTGCTCACGAGGAGTGACAGATGAGGCTTTTGCCTCTCAATTCGAATTGAAATTTTCCTTCATTTCATGCATGGTGTCATCAATGATGGGAAGTGTATGGTACTTAGATAGTGGAGCTTCATTCCACATGATTGGCGACAAAGAGTTATTCAGTGACCTTGAGGAGAAAAATCTGCAGATGCATATCGAGATGCGTGATGATGGGAAGTATAGTGTTACTGGATTGGGCATGATTACCTTTCAGAGGGAGAATGGGGCTCCACACACCCTGAAGAATGTTATGTATGTGATCGAGATGAAGAAGAACTCAATATCAGTTTCCATGCTTGAGGATAAAGGCTATGATGTGATCTTCTCAAAAGGAAAGGTGTTCATTCGACACATAGCCATGGGTGAAGTAAAGAAGATAGGGATTTAGGTGAAGAATCTCTATAATATGGAGGTAGAGGAGTGTGCTACTTTGAGCACAAAAGCAGAAAGGGTGCAAAGCCGAGACGTTGGCGAGTTGTGGCATAGGTGATTGGGACACTTGCATCATGGGGCTTCAAAGATATTGCAGCATATCTCTACCGGTCTTCCCAAAGGTACGCTTGAGCAAGTTGATATATGCAAGGGGTGTACTTTGGGAAAATACACCAAGTATTCCTTTCATGACAAAGAGAATCGAGCAGAGGCTATTATGGAGCGATTCCATTCAGATGTGTGTGGACCATTCTCAACAACATCCATGGCTAAACATAGGTATTATGTTATATTTGTTGATTACTATTCTCGTAAATGTTGGATATTTTTCATGAAGAAAAAGGATCAAATTTTCACAAAATCTTGTGAGTTTAAAGCATTGGTGGAGAAAGAGTCGAACAAGAAGGTTAAATCTCTACAGAGTGATAACGGTGGTGAGCATGTCTCAAACTAGTTTAAGAACTTCTATGTAGCGGAAGGGATTAAACAGGAGTTGACGACACCCCATAACCCTTAGAAAAATGGGGTGGCCGAGAGGAAGAACGTAAGCATAGTAGGGGCAACAAGGGTGATGTTCCATGATCAGGGCCTACCACTACACTTGTGGGATGAGTAATGCAACATAATGGTTTATATTCAGAACCATAGCCCATAATAGGTACTTGAGATGAAGACACTAGAGGAGGCTTATTCCGATAAGAGGCCCGATCTTGGTCTCTTTAGGATTTTTGGGTCATCGATATATTTCCATGTGACCAAAGATGAACAGAAGAAGCTTAAGCCTATAGTAGAGTTAGAGATATTTTTTGGGTACACTAATACACCTAACAACTATCAGGTGTACTTGTCAACCAATAGGATGACAGTGTTTCACAAGGATGTCAGATTCGATGAGGAGAATGCCATGTGATTTTCCATTGAGAGGGAGATTGAGCTACATGTGGATGAGGATATTTTAGCTCCTAAGGTTGAGGAGCCTCAAATTGATGTGGAGTAGCCAAATGTAGAGGATCTATGAGTGGAGACATGCACTCAAGCAAAGTCTTACAGAGAGGGAAGAAAGCACACCAGAGAGGCTGACAGATTGTTGGATGATGCATAGGAGAATGTGGGAGCACCCACTTCTCAGCAAAGCTAGAGGAGTTCACTTGAGAGGTACATGGATACATGGCTCTTATGGGGCGAATGTGTTGTGCCTTTAAGGAAGAAGTGAAATATCCAGTTTGGGTTGATGCCATGTTGGAGGAGTATGACTCCATAGTTCATAACAGTGTTTGGGATGTGGTCCCAAGACCGAAGGAAAAGTCAATGTGAGCTCCCATTGGCTTTACAAGGTAAATAAAGTTGCAGATGGTAGTGCAGAGAAGCATAAGGCTAGATTTGTGGCCCGTGGCTTTTCACAGGTAGAGGGGATTGACTATGATGAAACCTTTGCTCCTATTGCAAGGTACCCATCAATCAGATCTATGTTGGCACTATCAACACAGATGGGTTGGAAGATACATCATATGGATGTGAATAAATCCTTCCTTAATGGTATGATTGAGGAAGAGGTGTACATAGATTAGCCCGAAGGTTTTGAGAACTTTGACCATGATTTGCATGTGTATCGTCTCAAGAGAGTTTTGTATAGGTTGAAGAAAGAATCCCGTGCTTGGTACATCAAGATAGATAACTACTTCACTAGGTTGGGCTTCACTAAGAGTGAAGTGGGTGTGAACCTGTACCACATAGTGGTGGAAGGTAAACTATTGATCATTGTACTTTATGTTGATGATCTCATACTGATAGGTGATGATCAGTTGATCAAGTCTTGAAAGGAGGACCTTGCAAGAGAGTTTGAGATGAATGACATGGGGCTCATGCATTATTCTCTTGGCATGTAGGTATGGAAGGGAGATGGGGAGTTTTTTGTGTCTCAGGGAAACTACGCCAATAAGATACTCAAGAGATTCTTCATGGAAAGCAACAACCCATGGGGACTCCTCTAGTAGGTAGTTGGAGGAAGAAGGATGCTACTTTAGGGAAGATATTTGAAAGAAACTTGTGTGTTCACTCATGTACTTGTTGAACACATGACCGAATATATGTTATGCAGTTAACCAACTTAGTCAAGAGATAGTTAGGCCTACCAAGCTATATTCGAAGGCGACAAAGCATGTTTGAGATACCTTAGGGTCACTTCTCAGTATGGATTATGGTACAAATGGACATAGGGAGTGAAGCTTCAAGGCTTCACCGATGTAGATTGGGAATGGAGTCAATCTGATAGGAAAAGCACATTAGGAGGGATCTTCAGTATTGGGTCATCAGAAATTTCTTAGTACAACAGGAAACAAAGATCGATTGCACTCATTTCGGCAGAGGCAAAGTACATGGCTTCAAGTTAGGCATCATGTGAGGCCGTCTAGATGAGGAAGATCCTGGTTGGTTTGTTTTGTTAGCAGATGGATCCAACTATGATTTATTGTGATAATTAGAGTTGTATCAAACTCTCTAAAAATCTAGTTTTTCATGATCGGTCCAAGAATATTGATATCCAATATCATCATTTTAGAGATTATGTATTGAGGCAAATTATGTTGTTAGAGTACATTTCCATGGAGGATTAAGATGCTGACATTTCAAAAAAGGCATTATCAAGATGCAAATTCAAGTTTCGCAGAAATAGGATCAGGGTAGCTGATAATCCCTTTCTTGTTGAGAGGGAGTGTTGAGAAATGGCAACAAAAAATTCTAGTTCATTTGTCCTTGAATTAAACTAAGAATTAGAATTGAATTCTATTCTCATAACAACTTGTAAATAGTTAATTAAGTTTAATTAACTTAATTAGCTTAGGAATTTTGAGTTGGAAGTCTTTCTTTAGTCATGTATATGTTCTCCCTAAGTTTTAGGGGTCTAGTATGAGTTTAAATTGAGTTGGAAATTCAATCACTCAGTTTACCGAGTATTGGGTCATCGGAAATTTCTTGGTACAACAGGAAACAAAGATCAATTGAACTCAGTTTGGCAGAGGCAGAGTACATGGCTTCAAGTCAGCATCATGCGAAGCCATATAGATGAGGAAGATCCTGGTTGGTTTGTTTGGTTAGCAGATGGATCCAACTATGATTTATTGTGATAATCAGAGTTGTATCAAACTCTATGAAAATCGATTTTTTCATGATCGGTCCAAGCATATTGATATCTAATATCATCATCTTAGAGATTATGTATTGAGGCAGATTATGCTGTTAAAGTACATTCCAATGGAGGATCAAGATGCTAACATTTTGACAAAGGCATTGTCAAGATGTAAATTCAAGTTTCACAGAGACAGGATCGGGGTAGCTGATAATCCCTTTCTTTTTGAGAGGAGTGTTGAGAAATGGAAACAAGAAATTCTAGTTCAATTTTTCCTTGAATTAAACTGAGAATTAAAATTGAATTCTATTCTCATAACAACTTGTAAATAGTTAATTAAGTTTAATTAACTTAATTAGCTTAGGAATTTCGAGTTGGAAGTCTTTCTTTAGTCATGTATATGTTCTCCCTAATTTTTAGGGGTCCAATATGAGTTTAAATTGAGTTGGAAATTAGATCACTCAGTTTACTGAGTTAAGTTCAGTTAAATTAGTTCCAAACTGTTTGTGGAACTAATAGAGAGTTAATAGTCACTTGGTGCACTAGTGCATCCACAAGTGTCACTCTAGTTAACTTAAGATTCCCTACTCAGAAACTCATACATGTCGATTTTGAGAAAGACCCAGTTGAGACTAGAGTGCAAGGACAATGTACTATCAATTGTATTATTTACTGGAGTGTAAATATCATGCATGTATAAGAGATTGATCCTATGTTTGGATTACACAGTTTTGGAAGCATGAATTCCCTTTAAATATGGGTTATTCATCCTAGAAATTATACAAGAGATTAGGGGCTTGGAGAGTTTCAAAATTGGCTAAGTGTTGGCCAAGAGCTAGCTTGTGAGTTGAGAGAGTTGAGCATACTTGTGCTGAATTGTTCTAGTGAGAACAAGCTTTGTATCTTCACTCATATTTTTGATATATGAAATACAAATAGTGGGGTTTTGAGCAGTGGCTTTCCCCAGATACATCTTGTGTTATGTGCCATTGATTTATCTTCTTCTTGTTCATATTGTTTTCATCGATCTATTGGCATTCATTGGTTGAAATTAGAAGTAGATTATTGTCCTGTACTTTAGTAAATTGCACTAGCTTGTGAATCTACAAGATTCTCTACATATTTGTCATGACTACTCTTCCCACTTGATTCCTCATAGCCATGAACTTCTTCATGCCATTCGCTTGCATAAGAAATCATTCCATGACATGAATTATTCCTAATGATCTATCAGACAATGACATAGATACACGGATACATACATACATATATGTAAACATTAGTATAAACAATCATGATCCTATTAGACAATGATATGCATACATACATATATATACACATAAATTTTAGCGTTAATAATCATGATCCATGATGACCCTATCAAACATGAGATACACACACCTACATGTATACATATATAAACATCAGCATAATCACTATCATAACATAATTACCAGATATCAAGTTCAAGGTTTAAGAGAACTTCCTCTATTCATGCAACACATGCACAAACTTAAGAATAGTCTTTCCCAACATAGTCAAGGTATATGATGCCTCATATAAATTTAATTTACTTTTTTAGTTACCTTTCTCATGTCTGTACTACCACCGTCCATTTACCATTATTGACCAACTAGTCCAACCGACTGTCATAGTCTTACCTTTCACTGCACTTACTCATGCACAAAGTTTCATATAAGTCTTACATTACCTTCTGGGTACCACACAACTATCCTTGAGCTCCATTAACTCTTCCTCTTACCCAAACCAATTCCCAACGCTCAAAACATAAAAGGCAAGACAAGAAACAAACAAGAAGAATACCATGGAAAACCAACAACAATATGACACCGTGAACAAAGTGGCATATCTATGCACATGATACACCCAAAATCCCAAATGAAGCACAACAATAAAAAAATACCAAGAGCATAAGACCAATAAAAAACATCATGACTCAATCCCCATGGTTCCCAAGGAAATCTCAACCTGAGCCTTCTTCCAAATTTCATGGCAATTTCCTTTTCCATGTAATCCCCTGCATCATGTTTCCATAAACACATAACCATCAGTGCATAAATAAACATAACAATACACTGGTTACCTCACTTTTATGTTCCAAGCATGTTTCTTACAATTGAACACATCCACGCCATCTCTCAAGTGACTCCAATTCTTTGACAGATCTACATGTAACTAGAGACTAGCTAATATACCTGTTAAGTACATGTTCATGAATCTAGCACATATCCACTTAATTTCAAACAAAATCAAGGTGAAGAAGACTTCCTGTATGCAAAGCACTCATTCGTTTACAATTAGGGTTTCCAAACATAACCAAATGAATTCTTGCCCAATTCCTTTCCTTTACCTTTTTACTTTACTGCAATCAAGGCTTACTATGTACTGTCACATCACCCAACTATTAGTTATATAAACACATCAACTATTACCTTGTCACGCTAATACCAAGCATTTTTCTTGCAACTGCTCACACATGTTAACCACAAGTTCCAAATATCAAGTCAATAATATCTATCAATTTGAAATCAACTCTTACAAGAAATCATGTCATAATCCATAGTCAACTCATAGTCATTAGACATAATGCTAAAACTGTCAACTACATTTAAGTACATATCAATTGTCTCAACACATATATGTTAGTACAATCATCTTAAAACAAAATAATTTGAACATATACTCATATTATGGAATTCATCTATCATTCAACCAACTCGCAAACATACCATGTTAAATAAATCAACTAGACGACATAGTTTGTCAGGCCAGGAGGTAACTCCTCAAATGAAATTGTGTTTATTCATTTAGATTGTTCACAATTATATACACGAGGGAGTGAATCTTGGGTTTCATCTCTCGATGACTCTTACTTTTCCATTATTTACAATTGTTCACCCAATCCCCATGATTAGGTGTCAACATTCCCCCCTTAATATGAAGGGATGTTGGTGAGCCCAAGCATCATTCTGAATTTTTCAAGCTTTTCTCTTCCAAGTGCTTTGGTGAAGATGTTTGCAATCTGCTTATTAGTGGAACAATGGTGTAGATGGATTGTATTGGCCTCAACATGTTATCGAATTAGATGGTATTTTGTATTTATGTGCTTCATTCAATCATGGATTTTTGGGTTCTTGGCCAAGTTCATTGCATAGGTGTTATAATCATGAGTTGAGTTGAATGTACTTGTTTTACTTGCAAATCTTCCAAAATTTTCCTGAGCCACACAATTTCTTTTATTGCCTTAGCTACTGCCACATATTCTACCTTTGTTGCAGAATTTGCTAGAACTGATTGTTAATATGATCTCTAGGAGACAACTCCTGATCCAAGACTCATAGAATAACCAGAAGTAGATACCCCAATTTCTTTGTCTCCATCGAAGTCTGAATCAGAGTATCCAATCAAGCTAAAGTTGCCCACCTGTGTATACTTGATTCCAAAGCCTTGAGTTCCCTTCAAGTACTTTAGAACTCTTTTTGCAGCAGACCAATGTCCCTCACAAGGATTTTGCATAAACCTGGAGAGGATTCCAACAACAAACAAAATGTATGGTCTGGTAGTAGTCAGGTAGTTGAGACTTCCTACAAGTTGGCTATACTTTGTTGCATCCTCAAATTATTTTCCTTTAGTGGATGTGAGCTTTAAGTTTTGTTCCATTGGAGTATTTATAGGATTGCACTCAGCCATGTCAAACATGTTCAACAGATCTCAAATGTACTTCTTTTGAGAAAGGAATATAGCCTTCAGATGTAAGTTACTTCAATACCAAGATAGTAATGAACTTAGCCCAAATCAGTCATTTCAAAGCGTTTCCTCAATTATTTCTTTATGGATGCAATGTAGCTCTCATTGTTCCATGTCATCAAAATATCATCTACATATACCATAAGATATACAACTATTTTTCCAACTTTCTTGACAAACAAAGTTGCATCATCAAGATCGTAATGTTTGAAATTGAGTTTCAGAAGATGCTCAGTTAACTTTTCATACCAAGCTCGCGGTGCTTGTTTGAGGCCATAAAATTATTTTACAAGTTTTCATACTTTATGTTCTTGTCCTTTCACAACAAATTCTTTAGGCTAGGCCATAAAAACATTATCTTTTAGATATCCATTTAAGAAAGCAGTTTTTACATCCATTTGATTTACTTTCCAGCCGTTCTGAGCTACTAGGGAAAAGAGTGTCCAGATGGTATCCCATTTTGATATGGGGGCAAAAGTCTCCTCATAACCGACCCCTTTCTTATGTGTAAAACCTTTTGCCACAAGACTAGCTTTGTGCTTGTCAAGTGATCCATTAACTTTATACTTGTTCTTGTAGACCCACTTGCGGCCAATTAGTTTGGTTCACAATGGAGGATCAACCAACTTCTAAGTGTTGTTATTTATAAAGGCATCATACTCCTTTTCCATCGCTTCTTTCCACTCATCATGAGAAGCAACTTCTTTGAAGGAAGTTGGTTCAAAATCTGTAGACAAATTAGTTCATAATCATAAGAAACATCCATATCAATAGGTGAATCATAATCATCTACATCACCTCCATTTTGCCTGGTTGAATATCTTCTTCCTGCCTTTCCAACTTCATCAGGATGAACACTTTCAAGTGTCTTTGTCATCCACTTTGGGGGACCTTTTTGAGATGGTCCAGGATGCTCAGTTGAGTTGGGACTAAATCAAGATTGAGTCTCTCAATTCTGTCAATCACATCACTCATAGTATCATCAGTGGTTGGAGTTTCATGTGGGGGAGGGGAGTGCTTTAGAAGAATATTCCACAGATTGATATAGTATAGGAATCCCCCCTTCAAGATGTGGAATCTGATTATCAAATTCTTGAAATTATTTTTCATTTGCGAATCTATCTAAGTGGTCAAGTTACCACTTAACAACATTATCGACTTTGGAAAATTCAAGAAAGATTACATCTCTCGATACAACAAATTTTTTATTAAATTCATCATAGAGACAACATTCTTTGGAGGTGTTTGAATACCACAAGAAGATACACTTACGACTCCTTGCACCAAGTTTGTTTCTATGTACTTTTGGTATCAAGGCATAACAAGTGGAACCAAAGACCCTAAGATGCTTTACTGAAGGAATGTGACCATACCAAATTTCATAAGGAGTCTTGTTTCTAATAGCATTAGATGGACATCTATTCTTTACATATACAACACATAGAACCGCATTAGCCCGAAACATCAATTTTACATTCATGAGAAACATCATGGAGCACACCATATTTAAGATTGTCCTATTCATTCTTTCAGCTACTCCGTTCGTTGGGGATTATAAGGCACATTTGTTTGATGTTTGATCCCATGTTGGCGAAGATAGTTTCAAATTCTTTTGAAATGTATTCTTTTCCATTATCAATTGAAATAGATCAAATATGAGACTGTGCATCACTTTCAATCCATGTATTAAAGTTCTTGAATGTTTGAAAAGCATCAGATTTGTTCTTCAATAAATAAACCCAATACATTCTGGTGTAATCATCAATAAATGTGATCATATATTTATTTTCATTTGCAGAAAGAATATGCATTGGTCCACATAAATCTGAATGAATGAGTTCAAGTTTTCTATGTGCTTTGGAATGTGAATCATGAAAACACTATTTTCTATGGTTTCCTAGAATGCAAGCATCACATTTCTTAAGTTTGCTATGAATTGTAAACAAACCAGTAACACCAATTTTCTTCAACAAGAGAAGGATGTCATAGTTCAAGTGTCCAAATCTAGCATTCCATAATAGACTTGATGGAAATGTACCTTCATCATAATGAGAATTGTATAAGAAATTTTGTGCACGAGAAGATGTACCTTGTAGCTTGAGAAGTATTTCTTCTTCTATCCCCGTCATGAAAAGTGAGCGATTTGATGATTTTGACACCTCAACCTTGCCATCAAACATATGAATGGAGTGTCCTTGCTGGCGGACGTGGACCAAGGACAAAAAGTTTCTCCTCAATTGTGGGAGATATAAAACATCATGCAGAAGAAAGTCTGGAAGACCAGGCAATTTGAGCCTGATTGTGCCAAGCCTTGATAGCTTGAGTTTTGATTTGTTTGTAAAGTATACTACTCCATCAACATTGTCAATAAATTATTCAAAAAAATCTCTTCTAAAATTCATGTGGCAAGTTTCTCCTGAATCAAGCAACCAATCATTTTTCCAAGAAGCAAGTGAAGTATTAAACAAGTCTTGATTTAATCCAATATTACAATGTGCCACACCATAGTGAGTGGATTCAGGTGCTTTGCCTTTCTCTTTTTCATTAGTTTTACCTTTGTGTTGATTTTTTTCTTGCTAAATTATGTCCTAAGGCAACTTGCATGTGGATGCATCATGTGAACCATCTCTATTGCAACGTATGCAATTCAAATTTGACTTTTCTCCTTGAGAGTGTCTTCCCCCCCACCTCTGAAATTTCTTCTTCCTATTCCTCTTCGACCACCACTTCCTCTGGAAGAATCTTGAGCAAGATTATTCTCTCTATGTGCAAGACATGCAACCCCTTTAGAAGACTGAGGAGTTGTCTTCTTGCCAAAAGTTTTCTCTCTCTCAACAAATTTATTCACAAGGGAGTCAAAGGTAATTTATTTGAGGTTTCCATTTGCTTGCAATGACTCAATATAGTTTGAAAAAGTGGGATAAAGTGCCTTGACAAAATCTATTAGAGGAATGTCTAGTTCAACATTAGTGACTTTGATATCATGCATAATAGATTTTACTTCTGATGCAAGAGTAAGAGGATCATCATTTTGTAATTCAAGGCTGAACAATTTAATCATGAGTTGAACAACTACAACCACAGAGTGCGAGTCATAGAGTTCCTTTAGTTTTTGTAAAGATTCAAAAGCATTTGAAAATGGAGAAATATGGCGACTCACCTCTTCATTTACGGATGTTGCAATCAAGGCATAAGCCTTGATATTCTTATTTTCCCAAATGGCGAATTCCTTGTCTGAGGTAGGCTTTTTTGCTTCTTTGTCTCCTTCTCCAACACACACTCCTTTCCACAACTCATTATAAATGAGAGTGTGATTGATCTTTCGCGGCCATTCTGGATAGTTCTCCTTCCAGGTGAGGACCACTCCCACAATATATATCACTGAATGCATTGTCAAATCTGTGTACTGTAAAAAAAAATATACTTCTACTACCAATATGTTGTAAGAAATAGCACTTCCAGTGGTAGTTTTGCAAAAAGAAATTATAATTCTAATATCAATATGGAGTAGAGGTATTATATGAGGGAGGCAGTGGGAGCTACATAGTAATATATAAAAATGAAATTTAGACAACCTGATATCAATGCCAGCCAAGGGTCGAAGTATTAAAAAGCACATTATTAAAAGGCGGTGGGAGTGACTAATAAAAAATGTATGGAATAAACTCTTATAAAACTTCATACTAAAACATTCAGTCTTCGGTGAGTAGTAGTATCCTGCACAAGTAAAAAATAATGTATCTCATTCCCAAGTTTGGTACCCTCATTCCAATGTTTGGTGGCCATAATAATGCATTGAATGCATTGCCTTCCAACATGAGGGATCAACTATTTCAAGCTGCAATTAATTCCCCAAGGAGAGGCATACTAGAAGGATGATCACACGTCACAGTCACTGATCAAAGTTCTGGCCGACTGGAAGGAGATACCCCAAGCACTCATTTTCATGGTGGAACTTCCAGGTTTGAGTAAGGAGGTGATAAAGATATAGGTGGGACCTCCAAGAAATGTATACCACAATGGAGAGTGGACTTGCATTATGGTGGAGGGGTTGTATGAGCCGAGCATATTATCACAGATAACGCAAAGCATATAATATGCAGCGTGGGGTGTGAGGGATCGCTCACCACACCAGGGGTGCCGACTGTGCAAGGGGCTGGGGATACCATATCACACCTTCTGGGATACAATCAACACCACCATGATTTACACATGCACCATTACTGCATACATTAGGCACCATTACCACATAATATGCAGACACCATTACCACATACGGTTATATAAAAAAAATAGTCTTCAACAAATATTTAACATATAGGCAGGATATCGTCACCTTTCTCATGCCACTCCACAGTCGGCCCTTCGAGCTCGATGGTATCGGTTCACCTCACCGAATTGTTGGAATTGTGGTATCGTTGCTCTGAGGACTCTGCCAACAGCATTCAATGCACATCAGTGAGGAGCAGTGTGTGATTCCAATGTGTATTCAACAACATTCAATGTACATCAATGATTTTTCAGTCTGCAAAAATTCAGAATAGAGCTAGAGGGGGTTACAAGAGCAGGAAGCCAAAATAGAGCTGGCTTTGATACCATGTCAAGCCAGGAAGTAACTCCTCAAATGAATTTTTTTTTATTCATTTAGATTGTTCATAGTTATATACATGAGGGAGTGACTCTTGGGTTTCATCTCCTGATGACTCTTCCTTTTCCATTATTTATTATTTACATTATTTACAATTGTTCACCCAATCCCCATGATTGGGTGTCAACATAATCAAACTATCAAGCACCACATATATGACATAAGAAAACTCATACCTTAATGTATCTTAGGGGAGGCAGTCTTGTCTGCACAATCAATTTAGTTAGCATGATATAAATTCATGAGATATTAACTCAAACATAAATAAGATCATGATACCAAAAATAGTCACTAGCTAACATGTTTACATCATAACTCATACACAATTATCATTTATGCATAGCAATCACATATGTACAAATGATCTATATTAGTACAACACAATGCAACACAATAATTCGACTCATACCTGAAACGTAACCCTAACCATCCACATAGGTCAAACTAGGTTAAAAAAATACATATAACATCAAGATCTTCAATGCAATGAACATAACCATCACGCATATGACTAATCCAAATTTCAACATCTAGATCTCAATGAAATAACCCTAATCATCAAGTTAATATCATAAAGCAAAAATAAGCTATATATCATTCTCATCAACGACATATAACCTAGTCATCAAATTATCTAACATAAAACAACAATAGCAATGCATACAACCACATGTTATCATCATTCTTGACTATCCGACTCATATGCATATGACTATGATAATAAAATATCATCTATCATCTATGTAACCATAACATCAAAAGACATGTTCATAGACCTAATGTATATAACAATCCTTGACTTACATACATGCATGTCAAACATACAATACTTGTATGACGATCCACTCTTATCCCAAAGTCCAATGTTGTAACCTCATTATCATGATCTGCACCTCCTGCTCTATCTCAACCAACAAATTAGCATCATAACATACCAATATCACCCTAATCACCTAAAATGCATACCATGACTTCACAAGACATGTTTTGCCTACTATTCATCCATAACTTTAACCAAGACCATACTTGCATGACAATTGCATATAGACATATAACACATGAGTACAAAACCATATACACATCCTTCTAGCTAGAGTCTAGTCATCACTGCATGACTATATCAACTTCACAAACCATGAACCCATGCATGGCAACAACCATTACTCCACTATACACATTGCCACATGCAACCATCAACATACATAAGCAATGCATAGTAACTACACATACACATGAACACATGTAGTTGAGCATAAGCGATCAATACTTGTAACAAATTTACAAGACTAATACATGTAATCAAACATACAAGAATGTAACCTATCATACAAGGATGTAATCAAGCGACATACAACAACATGTAAATGAAATATAACAACATGTAACTAGTCATATACTCATGACGATGCATTCCACAATATCAACATCAAAATTGCATGGAATGCAAGTGTAAGAGACACACATGAAACTAACATGCATGAATGACCAACACACACCACCCATCCGGTCTAAGGGGTGAACCATGCTCTGATACCACTCTGTAACACCCTCCTCCCACATCTACCCAAGTAACCATGCCAACCGAGGTAAACATGAGTTGAGATGCTACTATGATCATATTCAACCTCCTATGTGACCTTAAGGAAGTGGAATTGACGAAAACATCATACACATTCATCTAACATCAACTTCAGAACCGTCAGGAGACATGTTAGCCACTTAGATAACTTGTCCCTAGGTCCCACTATTGTTATGGATCTCTTAGGCCATAGTCGCTCTCATGCTATGGGAAAGGGAGAAACCAAAGACCTAAAGTCTCTCTCACAGGATTGTCTACCAGTGATTAGAGACCAATGTTGCCAATTCTATACCAACGAACCCATGATTTAAGCCTCTTTCTCAGGCCCAGAGCCTAGGTCACTGCCCATAATGGAGTGATGTCTTAGAATTAGTAAAATTACAGGGAAATAATATTGCAAAATCAATAAGATTAACAAGACCATAACCAGACCCCTACTAGCCATGACAAGCATTTCGTCAAACATATCATCAACATGTAACCTACAAGTGTAAACAACAAAATTAAGTGTAGGGATCTCATACTTATCTGAGAATCTCTATGAACCATTGTTCCTTCATGTCATTTGTTGCATTATCATCAATTAAGTTATAGACACATTATCCATTCATGTACAAGTAAAAATATGTAGAGATTCATACATAGTTGTTCTCATAAAATATACATATAACCAACATAATAGGAATAAAAATACCATAAACATATCAACCATCAAAATCCACATATACATCAATGTATTTTCACATGAAAATCAAGTGAATGAACTTCTCATTAATGAATGCAATGAACTAACCATAGATGGGACTACCACGTTCCACTCGACCATAGATTGGCTTAACCAAGTCTCTCTTCAGCCAATCACCCCCATGCCATATTCCAAGCATGAATGTGGGACTCAAACCAAAGAACCAACCAGGGAATACCAAGGCTAAACCACCTCACCCTCATCAATAGAAACCAAGCTTTACCATAATCCATCCTGGATCACTAGGCCAACACAATGAACACATCATAATAGGATTTATCGTAATCTCCACTCAATCACTAGGCCAAACAAGTATGGATGCCACCAGATTTATTCTCCTACACTGTGAGGAATTTTCTTGTCTCCTAGTCTCTTAGGTTTTACATCAATCCCAACCTGGATCACTAGGCCCTAAACTGAGACCCACTCTCCAAGCTTTACCGCATATCCCAAACTCGGGATTACTAGGCCCAACAAAAAGAAAACAACCTCTTGGATTTACCGTATATCTTGCCATTCACCAGCAAGGATTCCTAGGCCCACCGAGGCAACACAATCTTGGCTTTACCGCAACCCATAGTCTGGCTCAAGGGTCACTAGGCCAATGGCTTTATCATGATCCAAATTCTAGTTCAAGGGCCACTAGGCCATGTGCTCTATGATTCGGAGATCCACCCCACTCAGCTTTGAATCCATCAGAAAATCCAACTCAATCAAAACATGAGAATCCCATCACACCATGGCTATCTGGAAATAGAAATGCTAGGCTGAAAAACACTATTACACCTGGCAAAACACACGCCATGATAGAAAAGAACCACATGCAATACCATGCATGACAAATATAGCAAGGAAAATACACATGCAAGTCAACACCTGCAATGAAGCTTGTTGTAGCTACTTGATCCTGCCTTTCCCTACTTGATCTTTTCTTCCTCTTGCCTCTTTGCCTTTCTTTCTCCAATGGCAAAGTGCTCTAAGAAACTCTAAGTGTCTAGGAGTGAGAGAGAGAGAATAATGAGAGATCTTGAAAACTAAACTAATCAAGCTTACACTGACCAAGCCTTCCCCATTGATCCTTAGAAGCCTTTTTATTAATGAGGCTTCTATTTTTTTAAATTTTCCATTATTTTCCTTCATTTTCCTCCTCACATGCAACCTGTGACCTTTCACCTCCATTTTCTCATAATTTCCATTATTTTCATAAATAAATCTGCCAAAAATGTCATTTTTCCTTTCCAAAGCCTTAGCTGTTTCCTTTGCCAATTTCCTTAGTCATAATAAACCGATAAACACCCACGCAAGGATGTCTTGCCCAACATTCAACTTGGAATAAGTGCCCCGTCAATCGTGGTCTTATATATTATTACATGGAATTTTTACCATGGCTGTTACATAATGCTATAGAGGGTTTTAGTAAAATATATGCAATGATGGATCACATAGCTCATGCCATTCTACTTATCAAAGGAGATGTGGCCATCCATGAAGATCCACCAAACAAAAAATTGATAATGAACTTGCTGAAGAAAGAGGATTTTACAAATTTTAAGTAAGTTGGTATATTTTCTTTATTTTGGTAATATGTTCCATGGGATGTATGTTCTTGTGCTAAGTTAGTTTATTTGATATTTTATTCATTATCTCTTGTTGAGATAAACCATTTCTCCAAGTATTTGAGAATAAAAATCGGCTTTTATTCCCCTTAATCAGAGAAATTAAGAACCTTGATTGCAAACCCTAGGGTAAATTATTCTATTTTCCCTAGTTTGTTTGGATTTAAAATTACTCATAAAGGAAACCTATATTGGTTCATATCCTAGACTCAATTTTCTCTACATTGGTAAGGCTCTAGTCTTTATCATTTATGACATTCTATAAAACCATAGATTCATGTTTTTATTTTCGTTTCATGGTAAATTATGGTTAGATTTATTTCAAAATCATGTTTAACATTTATTAACTCGTTGATGTATGCCCTAGGGGTAATAAAACCCTAGTTTATAGTAGTCTTGAGTTTTTCTTAATTTGGTGTGTTTGGGTAACCTATTTGAGACTCCTTAGGCGAACCATATCATTTGTATTAACCCACAGGTCCCCTGAACCCAAATATTGAATTTACTCTTTAGTCCACTGTAAACCCTGATTTGACATACTCGAATCCAACATATATTTTTATTGTAGGATCCTTAGGGGAAACTTAGCCTAATATCTTTAAGTTATTTTATCTGAAACCCTTACTAGGGGAACCTCCCTTGTGCTAGAATATGTCTTTTACTAAAATGAGGGGAGAATTTGTTGAGGTGACAATAGTAACACTCTTGTATGTTGTACATTGTGATAGGGACATGCTAGGTTGCCCCAATCGGTCTCCCAATACCCTAGTATACTCCAAATAGAACCCCACAACTCTATTTTCATATAAATTATGAAAATTCAGAAATTTAACTCTAAATGTGCAGTCAAACCAGAAAATCTGGTTCTGCTTCATGAGTATGTTGAGGTGAAAACTCAAGCCCCCCCTTTTGACTTATTTCAAATAATGGGGACCCTTTCCATAAATTTTAGCTAATTCACCATTTTAGTTTTTCTTTTGGTTAAGTATTTGGCCCTTTGGTGTGATTTGTGTATTCTTTAGATTGAAATGTTGATTGCTTCGTTACATTAGTTTTCATGACAATTTTCCATTGTTTCTCATTTCATTTTAATTCACAGTTTGTAAATAACACTTCTCTGAAGTTTGACACCTTTTATTATCTAGACTTAAAATTGTACATAATGTTTAATTGTTTAAATTTTGTAACTGAGTATAAATAATAATATAATGTAAAAATTAATTTAGAACTACTGCAGCTAAGTTATATATAACATTTTATAATATTTCGGAAGTTATTTCTAAATGTTAAATTACAAAACCTTCCGAAATTCCTACATAAATGGTGGCTGTAGTTTATTGTTTTATTTCATTTGAATAAAAATGAGTGGCTGTAGTTTATTGTTGTAAAGCTCCGATAGGACCCACTCAACGTGGCTTTCTTCATACCACATATGCCTCTTCTAACTTAAGCCTAAGGTGCATGGGAACATCCCATTTTGGGACTTATTAGATAACACCCGAAATCAATCCTTCGATAAGGGTCTCATCACATCATATCGGGAATTATTCTCCGTTACGAAACTCCCAAAGATCGAATGGGGACCACTCCGATGTCATCATTGGGACCCATTACTCATTTCAGTGGGGACCACTTTAATTCATGTCATCATTGGGACCCATTACTCATGTCATTGATAGGCTGCCTACCAATACAATATAACAAACAAACAATGACTTTCCTCGTCCATTCCATACCGGCCTTCCAAATTTCATAGTTTTTGATATCAGAGCTCCTCTTGATTCATCATATTCAACTCCTGACGGCCCCCACCTCCTCTCATCGGATCTCGACGCTTTAATATTTCAGATTGTAATTTAAATTAAACTTCTGATAAAATAAATCTCCGATGGATTCTGTCTTTACATATATATATATATATATATCATTTATTCATTTCCTATTGAGGATTCTTATTTCGGGCCTTTGTATTTCAGAGCTCCCATTTCGGAAGTCTAATTTAAATTACTCCCCGATATTCACCACCCGAAATTTGACTTGGTACGTCTGATAATTATCTAGCAGACATCTGTTTACATGCATTTGTTTCAACATAAAATAGTTCTGGGAACTATTTCCTTACCCCACTATCCTTATTTTATTCCAATTTCATCTTTGTCTTTTCTCTTTTCATGTTACTTTTCTTTTGATTGAGAGGGGACTAAAGTAGGATTAATATTTGTTTTCTGCACATTAGAAGAGGAATACATTTCATTTTAGTTATCCCCATAGGGATGGAGTCCTTATATCAATCAACCTTCTTATTGATCCCAATCTTTATTTGAACTACTAAAAATAAATCATAAGCAACTGTATTATATTATACATTAATTAACAATATTTAATATTTGCTATTTGGTAATGTTAATTTATAGGATTAATTTTAATCTTTAATGAGTGTTAGAATTAATAACATTTTGTTGTTTTTAACATAAAAATTAACATAACTCATTATTCTAGCATTAATTTACCAGATTTAATGGGTAATGGTAACACACTAGTTTGTAATATTAGATTATATATGTATACATTTAATTAGAAATAGATTAGTTTAATAGTGTATTTTAGAATAGATAAATAGTAATATCAATCTCTAATGTAGGATTAAAATACATATATTTAGCATTATAAAATAAAATAAGAAAAGAAAATAAAGATAGAATTGTATTATAATATTAGTTATCATTTTATATCAGATTTAGTATTATATTAATACCTAGTTAACATCTGGTATTATATCATAGGTATATTAATACATAGTGACATGCATAGTTATTAACATAATCATAGGAAATAGATATGAACATTTTAGTAACTAACATTATATTAATATTTATTTAGTTATAATATAGGAGACATTAGTGTAGTTGTAACATCATCATTAATATCGGTATTAACATAATAATAATACATCTAGGATAGGCTAACACTTAGATTAACATAGGTTAACCCTAGGTGCGGTTTAGCTAAGCCATTAATTAGCTTAAAGATCACTTTCTTGCTTGATCAACAAGAGGGCTGATTTGATGTCTCTTCTCTATTGGTAAGTGAAAGTCATACTTTAAGCCAGTAGAGATAGAGAGAAGGTAACTAGACCTAGTTTAACTAGTTGGAACCACCATTCCAAACAAAAAAGGACTTGTTTTAAGGTCCCAACCTAGTGGTCTCCCTTATAATGTTGAGGCAGAGAATTTCGAGCCTACAACAAAGTCCCATGAGAGAGTCTTCTCTCATGCATTCCTACTCTTTCCAAACCTCATTCAACTTACATGGTATTTAACTCATCAAGGCATGACAAACAAACTAAAACCAAGCTCTTAAAGCTTCACATGCAACCCAAAACTGGTTTGTTGCAGGCGCTATAAATTATTTTCGTAGCGCAGTAAAAAACCTATAGGTGCTACGAAATATTTTTGCAGTGCCTCTAAAAACTCGTCTTTTCAGATTTCGAGAAGTAGAAACAACTCAACCTTGCTCCCAATTGACTCTCCATGGCCCTAAGTCTCTCCTTAACACCACACAAGGCCTCCGACGTCCTTCTTCATGGATATTTACCTCTCTAACTCACACTTATCAACTTTGCAGGGTTTTCTTCATACATTGGCAGCTACAACGACTCAACAAGTAATGTTGGCACAATTACAAGCTATAGGTGGGTTACTCTAACCTTAGGGGAATACGTAGCCAATAACACATCATGTTCTATCAACAGGGGTGACTGCATCCAAACAATGGTGCTATATTTTTCTCTAACAACACTCAAATTACACACAGTCTTACAACAACCACTCTATGATGGGCTTCACATCAGCAAACACACGTGCTCAGTAATCTCCAGAATGCACAGACACTTCCCTCTAGGAGTTTGGAAAAACAAAACACCAATGTTGCATGACTAACACACACATGAGTTAAAGCTATAGGGTGTAATATCAACCAATTCAATCAGATTACAGGGTCTCATGACTGTACACCAACAACACATCAATGGCAACTATGACCACATTCTATAGATACAACCTCACACACATGAGGTTATCAACCAACAACATACACAGACCACACAATCACTCATACACTGCAAAAACTAACACATGCAACACAACTACACAGTATTGATAGACTTCAATGTATTCAAAACATGCATAACCAACCACAACGCATGGAATAACTCTATACAAGAAAAAAACCTCTCAGTTTTCTCACAAGCTCTCATATGCACTATCATATGCCAATCGTGGCTATACTCAACCACAACTCGCAATCACACATTCTAAATATCTCAACATCTGTAGAAATTTTGAATAATATGACACTTATTCACAGAGATTATCCTGATTATACCATATTTGCGGAATCATGCATAATACATAACCTCCTTTACGTTGATCATCAATTTTGCAGAATTAAGAAACAATCACATGCGCACATTGAAGCATCAATCACACATATCAACAAGGTATATCACGGGGAAAGCATGCAGCTGAAAACCCCCAACTATCTATATATTATATTGATTGAGAACATGTAAAAATACATAGTACAATACTCCTCACAAGTACTCAGTACTATCTCCACCTGTTACACACAAACTAGCTCAGATCTGAATCAATCACTGGCTCAAATCTCCTCTGTTGCTTGCCTGCCTCCACTGCGCAATCCTGCATGAGAATATATGAGAATGGCTGATCCAAAATCATATTTCCCTTGTGTAACACTACGCAATCCTCATTGGCAATCTCAATCCACTGATTGTGCAAATCACATGCACAACTATAGTCACAACTGACAGCTGTCTTGCCCTTTCACTCACCTCTAACACTTGTCTCCACTGCATTGTCCACGCACTGAGTTAACTGATGTATTCCTTAGTTGATTTATGAGCTAATAATTAGTGAATTAATTAATAACTAATTCACACCACTCAACACTAGTGTATTTGTTAGTTAGACTAAATACAACTAGTTCAACTAAGTCAAATTGAACACAACTCCATCAACTCCACAGAACTCAATCACTGAAGTTCTAACTGAATTCCTTCATGCAATTGCTCAACTAACCCATTAGAAAAGTGTATTTCCTTCTGGAAATTGCATGTGCCACATCTGTAGCTCAAACTGAAGTGCTCCAAGAGGATAAGATAATGTTTATAGTCCAAATATTATTAAGAGCTAATAATATTCGGCTATTCTATTTTTAGCCTGGCAGTCTAAAAATAGACTCCGCCCATATGTCTAAAAATAGAAGTCCATCTATTTTTACCAACATGACCAATCATCCACAAATAGCATCCTGGAACTCATAGACCATGATCCATATGTCTAAAAATAGACTTTGCAGCAAAAATAGCCTGCGGGCCCACTTAGTGAAGGCGACTTCTTTTCACTAAGCTCCATCATCTTGTTGCATTTTCAACACTCCTTCTCAAAAAGATATGGATTATATGCAACCCCTATCATGTCTCTGTAGTATTCGAATTTTCTCCTGGTGAACGCCTTCGTCAAAATATCAGCATCCTGATCCTCCGTGGGAATATATGAAAGTAACATGATCCTCTACTGCACACAATCTCTGATATGATGGTACCTGATGACGATGTCTGCATCCGTTTGGCTCCCTGCCCAATCTGCATCCGTGAAGCCACATAGCTTCACCTCATCCTCTTGTCTGTACCAAGATCCATATCCCGATGTGCCTCTGTTGAGCCTACACACATGCGACTCCGCCAACTGTCGATAAATAGTGGCATCCACTACCTCCGCTGAAGTAGCATCCTCCTTCCTCCAACCTCCAGGAAGGAACGCAGTCTTCACATCCATCTTATGGATGTGCCACCCCATCTGCATCACTTTGTAGATCCATCTCGAACCCACCACTGATTTCCCTTTCGGTCTTGGGACAATCGCCCATGCACTGTTTCTGACAATCGAATCATACTCTTCCACCATGGCATTACCCATGCGGGATCCTCCATAGCTTCCTCGAAAGAGGATGGCTCAATCACGACACATTTGCTCACAAGAGCCATGTATCTAGTGTACCGATCAGGTGACTGTCTCTGTCTGCATTGTGTTGTAGGTGGTCCTACAACCTTCTCTGCATCTTGAGCCAGTCGCTCAGCTTCTATAGTGCGCTTTCGCCCTCTGATGGTTGGCACTGCATGAGTGGTCTCTTCCACTCCATGAACTTCATCTTGTGGTTAATCCACATCCTGAAGCTCATCCTTAGGAACTAATAGCTCCTCATCTACATGCAAGTGTGGCTCCCTCTCAAGCGAACACTTCATGGCTTTCTCCTCCTAAAATTTTATATCTGGTCGCACTACAGTCTTGCGACTGTCTGGAATATACACACGATAGTTGTGGGGCATATTAGTGTACCCCACAAATATCCCAACCTCTGCGGTTGGCTCCAGCTTCTTCCTGGCATCCTTCGTCACATGCATGTAAAAAAGAGAACCAAAAATCCCCAAATGGGAATATCAGGCCTCTTACCAGAATAAGCCTCCTCGGGTGTACTCATGCCAAGTATCCTCTGAGGACAATGGTTTTGCACATATACTGTAGTATTGCATGCCTCCGCCCACAAGTGAAGGGGTAGGCTCTGATCATGCAACATCGCCTGTGCAGCACCCACAATCGTTCTGTTCTTTCGCTTAGCAACCTCGTTCTGTTGTGGGTTATGGGGATCTATGAGCTCTCTTCGAATCCCTTTTGTGCTGCAGAAATCCTTGAACTCACCAGAGATGAATTCACCACCATTGTTGCTCCTAAGAGCCTTCACCTTATTCCCCGATTCCTTCTCAACTAGTGCTTTGAACTCACAGAGCTTTGAGTATGTCTCACTCTTCTTTTGCATGAAGAAGATCTAGCACTTTCTAGAGAAATCATCAACAAAGATCACAAAATACCTGTGCTTTGCTGTCGAAGCTACTAAGAAAGGTCCACACACGTCTGTGTGAATTCTCTCAAGGATCTTTGTGGCGCGACTATCCTTCTCATGAAAGGTGGCTTTCACAAACTTTCCTAAGGTACACCCCTTGCACTGATCTGGCTGCACAAGAGTGCCTTTAGGAAGCCCAGTAGAAATCTGCTACAGTATCTTCAAGGCGCCATGGTGAAGGTGGCCCAATCTCTGGTGCCACAGCTCACCATCATCCCGGCTCACCACTCCTCCTGCCTTGCATGCCATCACTGAGCAGCCATCTACATGCAACTAATAAAGGTTCTTGACTTGAACCCCTATCTTCCGGGTTTCTCGAGTTGTCTTACTACGCAGGAAATCCTTTCCCTCGCTGAAAACAACATCATATCCCTTGTCTTCTAACATTGCCACAGAGATAAGATTCTTATTCAATCCTGGAACATGCATCACTTCCTTCAATACGAAGGGTTTACCAGACTCCCTCTCAAAGGAAATGGTACAGATATTGGTCACACTGTATCTACCATCATCGCTCATCTCGATGTGTACTCCAAGATCTTTCTCATCCAGATTAGAAAACAAATCTCAATCTCTTTTCATGTGAAAAGACGCACCACTATCCAAGAACCATACCGATCCCATCACACTTGATACCAAGCATGCGATCAGCGAAAAAACCAGCTCAAACTGCGAGGCTAAGGCCTCTCCCACTACAAATCCAGCAACTTGCTTATTTTTCTTCTTCTGCGGATAATTTGTGGCATAGTGTCAGTGTTGGTGACAGTGAAAGCACTTCACCTTGGACATGTCCTACTTCTTGCCTTTCACACCAAAATGAGAAGCTTTCTTGTTCTTCCCATTCTTTGCTTTGGCAGCCAAAGCACAATTTTCTTCATCAGATGCCTTTGATGAAGATCCGTCCCTAGTATTCTGCCTGATCTCCTCTTATACAAGATCCAACCAAAGTCTCTCCCATCCTGGCAATTTCTCCCAACCATTGACAGAGTCTTGATAGGAATGCCAACACTTCAGAAGACCAAGGAGAGCCAAGCTCACCAAGTCCTCATCATCGACAGTCACCCCCACACTTCCCAACTCATCCCGGCATTGGGTGAACTTCGTGAGATACTTGGGCATACTATCGCCTTTCTCACACTTCATGTTTCTAAGTTTATCCTTGAGCGCCAACTTCCTTTGGTCGCTCTTGCTTTGGAATAGATCTTTCAACTCTTTCCACATCAAGTATGGAGAAGCCTTTCCATGGAGGCTGGACACAATGTGATCCCTCATGCCCTCCAACAGAATCCTTCGACACTTTGCTGTCTTCTTTTGCCAATCCTCGACTTGAGAAGCATCAGTAGGTTTTGGGACATCCGCATCTATGAACTCCTTCAACCCATTGTCATCTAACACCGCCTCCATCCTGTCCTTCCATGCAATATAGTTCGAGCTGCCTTCAAGGGCATACTCCAATTGCAATTCGTTGAAAGACATTTCAACTTTGACACCAAGAAAACACTGCTGCAAATTCGAATTCCACCAGCTCAAAACTCAATCGCTTCTGATCTAAAATTTGTGAGAACAAGGTATTTCTTGTACAGAGATCGACTGTATGGGCATTCACCGGATATCTCACCTTCTAAAAGAAGGATGAATCTAGAAGCTACCTGGCCTGATTACAGACTCTGACTGAAGAAATAAAATGTAAACACTTTCTGAATAATAGATCCGATGATCAACTACGCTTTGATATCCTGTAGAACTTTTTCTACAAATCAACCAGCTCTGATACCATGTAGAAATTTGAATAATATGACACTTATTCATAGAGATTATCCTTATTATACACTATTTGCAGAATCATGCATAATACATAACCTCCTCTACATTGATCATCAATTTGCAGTATTAAAGAAACAATCGCATGCGCACATTGAAGCATCAATCACACATATCAACACAGTATGTACTCAGGGAAAGCATAAAACTAAAAACCCCACAACTATATGTATATTATATTGATTGAGAACATGTAACAATACATAGTACAATACTCCTTGCAAGTACTCAGTACTATCTCCACCTGTTACACACAAACTAGCTCAGATCTGAATCAAGCACTGGCTCAAATCTTCTCTGCTACTTGCCTACCTCCACTGTGCAATCCTGCATGAGAATAGATGATAATGGATGATCCAAACTCGTATTTCCCCTGTGTAACACTACGCAATCCTCATTGGCAATCTCAATCCACTGATTGTACAAATCACATGCACAACTATAGTCACAACTGACAGTTGTCTTGCCCTTTCACTCACCTCTAACACTTGTCTCCACTGAACTGTCCATGCATTGAGTTAACTGATGTATTCCTCAGTTGATTTATGAGTTAATAATTAGTGAATTAATTAATAACTAATTCACACCACTCAATACTAGTGTATTTGTTAGTTAGACTAAATACAACTAGTTCAACTAAGTCAAACTGAACACAATTCCATCAACTCCTCATTCAATTCCACAGAACTCAATCACTGAAGTTATAACTAAATTCCTTCATGCAATAGTTCAATTAACCCATTAGAAAAGCATATTTCCTTCTGGCAGTTGCATCTGCCACATCTGTACCTTGAACTGAAGTGCTCCAAGAGGATAAGATAATGTTTATAGTCCAAATATTATTAAGAGCTAATAATATTCGACTGTTCTATTTTTAGCCTGACAGTCTAAAAATAGACTCCGCCCATATGTATAAAAATAGAAGTCCATCTATTTTTACCAACATGACCAATCATCCACAAATAGCATCCTGCAACTCATATACCATGATCCATATGTCTAAAAATAGACTTTGCGCCAAAGATAGCCTGCGGGCCCACTTAGTGAAGGCGACTTCTTTTCACTAAGCTCCATCATCTTGTTGCATTTTCAACATGGGGCATTACACAAGCCAAATGGCAATACCCTGTATGTGAATGTGCCCTAGGGACAAGTGAAGGTTGTTTTATCCTGGTCTTTAGGGGCAATCTAAATTTGATTGTAGCCACTGAAACCGTCTAAAAAGGAGAAAAATTGCTTCCCTACCAACGTATCGAGGACTTTATCAATGAATGGGAGGGGGAAGTGATCTTTCTGTGTTGCCTTGTTCAACTCTCGATAGTCTACACAAGTACGTCACTTCCCATTTTTCTTAGGGACAACCACCAATGGAGAAACCCATTTACACTTCGAGATAAGATGAATAAATTTTACATCCAGCAGCTTCTGTAATCCTCTTTCACAATGTCTTTGAGGTGTGGGTTCAACCTCCGTTGAGGCTACCAGATGGGTTGAGCATCCTTCTATGTATAGATGTGGTGTGTACATAGGTGTGGTTCTATTCCTTTAATATCAAGATAATTCCAGGCAAAAGCCTCTTTATTTTTCTATAAGACCTAGATAAGCTTTTGTTGTTGTTTGCTATCCAGACTGTCATTGATATTTAGAACTTTGCCTAGCTCAATGTCAACAGGTTTGCTGTTATGAACAACAGTCATCTGAATATGCTAGTCGTTTATATCCTTCATAGGATCTTCCATGGCCTCATCATCAAGGATTGCTTTCAACATATGACACTACACATTTCTCACATTAGCTGGCCGATTTATAAAATTATTGATAACGTCATCCTCAGTTTGATATTTAAATTCTAGTGCATCTACTACTGTGAGTGGTGAACGGATGCTCTCTTCCAGGTACGTTGTTGGCTGCTTACATATTTTTACAATTGGCAAACTTGGCTTGGCAGGAGGATATAAAACAAGATTTTTTACAGCATCCCCCTTTGCCATAGTCATGCTGACTTCTTGGTAGCTAATATATGCATCAGCTGTTGCCAGCCAAGGTCAACCCAGAATCAAAGGATGCCCATCCAACCAACTCCTTGGGTTTATAACCAGAAAATATACTAGATATTCCCATGAGTCAACAAAAACTATGATATCTTGTAAAGTCCCTTCTGGTCTCACCACCAATCAGTCAACAAGTTCTAATAAAGTGGTGGTTGGTTCCAGGGCTGTAATACGAAGTGCTTGAAAATTTTCTGTTGTTAAGATATTAATGGTGGCTCCTAGATCGACTAGTGTATTTGGAAAAGAGAGGCCATATATTTGAACTATCACTATGGGGTTTCCAGGATCTTCATACTTTATTGGAGTTTCCTCTCCCAGGAGTAAATCGGATAAGGTTCCTACAACATGGATAGTGGGTGAGGTTTTTTCCTTCCTCATAGGCTTCCTTACACACAGTTCTTTGATTGTTTTGGCATAGATGGGAATGTCTTGAATGGCCTGGAGGAGAGGGATCTTAATACACAATTCTTTTAGTTCCCCTACAAGATCGAAATCAGGGTAGGCGATAGGTTTGGGTATCGTTAGTCATTCGGGGAACTAAGGAGAAGTGACTATAAGTTTTTCAGGGTCATCATGCTGAGCTGTCTCTTCCCATTGATTTGATTCAGTATTAATTACAAGTGGTGGAATATGTACAGGTGGAGTTACACTTTCAATTGAAGGTTGGTCCCTGTTTTTCTTAGGGGTGATGATATTCCCTAACCTCAATCTGAGCTCATTACGTTCTTTCTACTCAATATCATACTTTCAGTTTTCAATAATCTGTACCAACTAGACCGCTCTATTATTAGGATTCAGGTTCGGCTGAGCTAGCAATTGTGGGTGCAGAAGAGGTTGAGAATTTTGTTGTAATGTATATGGAGCTAATAGTGTGGGTTGAGGCTGAGGGCATGTCCCCATAGGTACATTGGATATCCCAAGAAGTCGCTACCAATTTGTAGACTAGTTCAGATTTTGAGAGGTGGAGGAAAGCCACTGGGATTGATAGGGATTGCCTTGCCAAATAGGATTAAAAGGAGAATTTGGTCAGCCATTTCCCATAAAAGATTGTGTTGGCTAAGATGTCATAAGGAATTGTGGGCTTTGCTAATTTGGGTAGAATGATTGGCCTTGCCAGGCTTCCCCAAGATTCTATTGCTAATTAAACTGCGAGGAAGGAAAGAATTGGAATGCGTCTTGTGACATACCTATAGGTTTACCTTGCCACTGTCAATGTTGGTTCATCAGATACGCCAGTTCAGTTTCTTCTTTTGCTTCTTTGAATACTACTTTTAGCCCCGGTAGTGATGGACATTTTTTAGTGGCATGATCTTTAGTATAGATAGCGCATGTTTGCACCATATCTAATGGGAATTCCCATTGGCTGTGCTTCTTTCAACAATGCGGGAAGAAGATAGCCAAATTTTGTTCTGCTAAGGCCTATTTTTTTTTAGCCCATAAGACATCTAGCTGTGTTGTAAGAGTGCCTAGGATGTCTGCCTTAAAATCTTCCATGAGGTTTCCAATCTCCGTCCGTGTTACGCCTCCACTGTATGGTTTACTTCCTCTGCTTATGGGATCTTGGCTTCCTACTCCTGTGTGTGTGCTTCCTCGTGAACACCTAATACACAAACAAATAATTTCATCATAATCTTCCTGAGAAATTTCTCCTTTTCCCATTGAGTTTAGAGTTTCTACCCATTCCTCTTTCATTACTTTAATTAAGATAGCTCTTAGGACTTCTTTTGGTAGGTTAGTGTGTGGAGACCTCTACAAATTATAATTAAATCATTCTACATCTAGTGTTTCATTATCTTTTGTAGTCATCTTAAAAATCTCATCTTTCATTTCCCTAGTTTTACAAAATTCCTGGTATCTTTTGAGGAAGGAGGTTTTCATCTCATCCCAATAATTAACAGTTCCCCAACTAGACCCATAAACCATCTTAAGACTGCTCCTTTCAGAGTGGAAGGGAATAATTTTAGCTTTTGGGGGTCGGTGGTATAGTCATATTCTCTACAGAGGACATCAAACTCAAACAGGAAAGCATCAGGATCCTCTGTGATCATCCCATGGACTGTTGGGATGCTCTGTAGAGGAATAGCCTTCATGGGGGCATTGGCCACTTGGTCGACTATAGGGTATTCTAATGTCAAGGTTTTACCTTGAGGTGGCTGATTTGCCATTTGGTCAAAGATGTGCTAATAATCTTCAGGGACTTCAAGGGGTGCTTCTTAAGTAAGCAGAGAGTTAGCAACCCGAGTTGGCTTTGTAGCACTACCTAGGTTTGGGATCTCAAGAGATTATTGTTCAAATAACTATGGTTCTGCCTTAGCAATCCCACTGGTTTCTCCTTTTCCTTCCCTTAAATTACAAGATTTTCCCTCTTGTAGAGGATCAGAATGTAAACTTATTGTAGCTTGAAGACTCTGTTCTAATCCTCCTACTTAGCTTTGAATATCACTGTAAGATGCAGATGGTGAGCCTGCTGCTTGAGGGATAACAATAGGACTTTTTCTAGGTATAGCCTGGAATCCTACTGATGCTTGAGACTCTGCTCTTCTTACCATTTCGTCTATAAAGGTCGTTCTCCCAAGGTTCACCGATCTTTTGGGTTTTGTGGGTTTTGGTGGAGGATTGTACTCTTTTTATTTTTTTCTATTCCTAGTCATTCATAAAAACAAATTCCTATTTAACCTCTAAGATTTTGCTGAAAATCAGGCTGGTAAGCAACCACTTGTTAGGTACGCAGGTTCTTACCTTCTATTTTTAAAACCCCATTATTTCACAACAAAAATAAAAACAATCACTTGAAACATTGTCCTTGGCAACGATGCCAAAATGTTGGCTCACTAAGATGTCTTTTTACAGGAAATCTCAATTCCTACATTAGTTGTCAACCCGAGGTAGGTCTTTTTATCTCAAGAGTGTTAGCAGAGCATATGCAGTGAATCCATAGGTTATCTAATGATGAATCGTTGCAATCACTAATAACTAATTCTTCAATTCAATCGACACAATTCTAGAAAGAACTAACTGTGGAAGAAATACTCTTAACACACTCTACAATTCTATTCAACTTATTTCGAATTCAAATGAAACTGAATGCAAATAAGAATCGCACTTGGGAATGTTTAAATAGACTTAAGGCTAACTCACTCAATCAAGCAAAGGAACTTGTTATAGACATATTTGGGCACTTCAACCCCAATCACATATGTCAATAAACTAAGGGCTCCTTAACACCTAAAAGTGTTGTTTCATACCCTAAAGGATCATGGTCAACTGATTACATCATTTCCCAAAAGTTCCACCTGAAAAACTACTCAGAACTGGCCAAAACTGGACCATACTGACTGCTCCACGATCAAGGTGCGATGCATACTGGTTGCTACACTAGCTAGGTGAGATGCATACTGAAAGAGCCTTCTTTGGGGTGCGATGAGTGAGAATGGACAAATGGCAGAGACAGTTTGCTAAGTGAATGCTCATAAAATCCTCTAGAAACTTCTCCTATGACACTTGCCTCTCTAAATTCGCCCTCGGATGAGTAAGAGATCAATGAAATCTCCAAGTGGAACCAAGAACTATCAATGGAATGACACTAATCAAGAACCTAGAGCTAACTCACACCCTTGCAAGACATCTATAAATGGATCCCTCATCTGAGAGATCTAGAGGTTGGAATTTTGTAATTTGTAAGGAAGTGCTATTAGTTTCTCTTTGAGAGGGAACATTGTATTGTTGGGTGATCTTGCTTTTCATGAGGTGAAGAGGGCTTTGATGCTGGGAGGATGATGCTGGATCAGATAGCTGGGTTCTAATCCTCTCTTCTACTACTATTAATAAAGTTCTTTGAGTTTTCCTCCATATAATCGTGTATTTGTGAATCTTGTTATTTGTGAATGCAATTATATGGTCAATCTATTTCTTATTCAACATTGTTTATGATATTATAGATCAAGATGCTTTGATGGTGTTTTGTTACTTTGACTCTATAGGTATTCTCTAAAGCGGGACAAGTAGGAGAGGAGTTGCAAGCTCTATCAAGAGAGAGAGAAATCAAGCAAGGAGTCAAGTAGAAGATCCAGGCTGGTCCTCTTTGCTTCTCTCTTATCTATCATACATAAAGGAAATCAAAAATTGCTTAAATTGATTGTTTGTTTCTAAGATAGCTACCCATCTTAGTGGGACTAGCAGATCGAAAAGACACTTGTTTTCCCGGAAACAAAATGATGACTCCACTGGGCAACAAATCATTTTGTTGCAATATTTTCTCGATGCTTGGGATCCGGAAGAATTTGAGCAAGCAACAGTTTCGCAATGCAGTAACAGTGCCATGATCATATAAGGAAATCATTTCCCCTTCTTCATGTTCGTGTTCGCACCATGTAACGACCATCTTGATCCAACAAATATCTGAGTCACAGACAAAAGATGAATTAGGATCCAAATTTGAGCAAAAACAGGCAAAACTTTCATGAAAAATCACTGTGTAAAGTTTCCCTTCTGCGCCCATTTCACCTTGCCTTTGAACTAGGTGAGATGCATACTAACTGGCCAATGTACAACTCAGTATGCATTACACCTTTCGATATAGGGCAGGTGCAATGATGGGAGAATAAATTCTTCAAAACCCAAGGGCTCAGAAGGAAGGGAAAACTTGCTCAAAATCAGAAAAAGATGGAATGAAAATGAAGAGCTCAAGGTTAGCTCCTACCTAGTCTTGATAGCGAGGAGAATAGTCCACGAGATCTCCCGAAATCAACTGATGAAATTTGAGGGGTAAAACCACTCTAGAGCTCCAAAATCCCAAATTTGAAATGAAATGGTAAAAATGAGAGGTAAAACTACTTTTTATGTTACTGTTCACGTACTTCAAGTAAAATTTTAGTTTTTAATTCATTTTTCATGCATATATATGTATTTCTAATCAGTTTGATGGAGCAATTGAGCAGGTTGAATGACCGACAAAAGAATCTAACGTGTTAAATGTTGATTTGAACATATTTGGCCACTATCTATGAGCAATGTTTTCGCAAGGTTCAAGCTCATTAAAAAATAAACCCACCACTGAGCATAGTTTCTTTTGATTCAAGCTCATTAAAAAATGAATCCACCTTTAGTAAATGACCTCTCTGATTGCCATGCTATTAGCCTTTTGAGCCTTGGTTGTGTTCTTCCATCACCTCCATTCTTTTGCCTGATCATACACTTCCACTTGATTATTTACCCTTTTGAGGAACAACTACGATGAGTGATTCTGTTAGCCACCCTCTTCACATTGCCATGTTTTGAGAAGTTCCAAACTTACCTGGAACCAGTTGCTACCCAAAAATACCACTCATTCCTAAAAAATGAGTCTCTTTCAAACTCATTTTAGACTCATTAAATATAAAATGATTTTCAATCTATTGGCCTTTCCAACTCGTTAAAGTAACGGGAAGTGCCATCCCTCCTGTACAATTTAATCTTTTGGGACCTGAGGGATTATCAAACAAAATATTGAGCACTTGTCTTTTCAGCTCGCTAAAGCGATCAAAAAGTCATCCCTTTCATATTATTTTATACTTTTTCAGACTTAAGGGATTATGCTACAAAAAAGGACCACTGGAGTTTCCTTTTCGTCCATTTTCAAACTATCTAAACATGAAAAGGACCAAGTTATCCTTGTCGTTAAACTCATTAAAACAATAGCGACAAACTTTTCCACCCAGACAAGAATGAGTTTCACTGTCGCTAGGCTCGCTAAAACATAGCGACAGGTTTGCTCGAAGGGAAAATTATAGAACAAGCATATGCTATCCTCCTCAAGCTTGACAAAAATAAAGAGGTACTGGTCAGCAATGTCTAGGGAAAAAGGGAAGAAAACTTAAAGAATTTTATTGGCAGCAGGTCACTCTTGAACATGACACTTTCACTCCATCACCATGATTGAGTCAGGTTGGGTTATTCTATTCATCGGTCATATCACCATTGGTCCTCCGTACCATCCATTTTTGGGGTTAACGCTACCAATCCATCTTAGTGTCATCGACATGTTCAAGAGAAGTCATTCAAAGAATTCACCATCTAGCTAACGCCTCATCCACTACAATACCTTCACCCTCCATTTTTGATGACCGCCATTCCTAAACCTTGTATCATCAAATCGTTTTCACCTCCAGAAAATCATTTGCTTCGTTTCGTGTCATAGATGTGGGATACATCGAGGCCCTCCTACGACAGGGTCACTTCTTGTTGACATCAGCTCATTATCCATGAAGTTGACTTAGAAACAACCCTTTCAATACTTTGAAGCTTGCATGCCTCAATGGCAAGTTTCTCACTTCTGGGGACAGGTTTACATCAATGGCCTTTGACCAAAAGATTTTGTGTGGTGTTCGACATCGACTCATATATTCACACCACATGAATTGTAATGTAGTACCTTAAGGGTCATTATCATTTGGTGATTCCTCTCGTGCCTATTAATAGCTTACATCATTGGCTGGTAATCAGGCGATGTCTTTCCATGTTCGACTCCAGAACATCTTTTCACATGGATTGATTTGTACATCAAGTGAAGATTGAATGAGTTTGAAGACCCTGGATCTAGTTTCATCCATCCGAGCTGCGATATATTCAGGAAAATAAAGAGATCAAATGTACACAGAAGCTACACAGATGATCATCCAAGCTATGGGATGATGACTCTACATATAAAGAATCACCAGTCTACAACAACATGCGATTATCTGTCCTATGTACATGAAAATGAATTTATAAAGTTGAGCATGGGAATGCCCGCCTCAGCTAGATCATTAAAGAAAATATCATGATGATGTATTGTACTGTGTCTTATACAAGTCACCTTCCAGTTCGAATACCTCAGATCCTCATGATAAAGCATTTCACCCAACATCAAAAGATTTACGACCTCATGATTTATGGGGAAACTGTTATATACATATTTGGGCACTTCAACCCCAATCACATATGTCAATAAACCAAGGGCTCTTTAACCCCTAAAATGTTGTTTCATACCCTAAAGGATCATGGTAAACTGATTACATCATTTCCCAGAAGTTCCACCTGAAAAACCACTCAGAACTGGCCAAAACTGGACCAAACTGACTACTCCATGGTCAAGGTGCAATGCATACTGGCTGTTACACTAGCCAAGTGTGATGGATACTGAAAAAACATTATGTGGGGTGCGATGAGCGAGAATGGACAATTTGAAGAGACAATTTGCTAAGTGGATCCTCATAAAATCTTCTAGAAACTTCTCCTATCACACTTGCCTCTCTGAATTCACCCAAAGATGAGTACGAGATCAATGAAATCTCCAAGTGGAACCAAGAACTATCAGCGGAATGGCACTAATAAAAAAACTAGAGCTGACTCACACCCTTGCAAGACATCTATAAATGGATCCCTCATCTGAGAGATCTAGAGGCTGGAATTTTGTAATTTGTAAGGAAGTGTTGTTGGTTTCTCTTTGAGAGGGAACATTGTATTGTTGGGTGATCTTGATTTTCATGAGGTGAAGAGGGCTTTGATGCTAGGAGGATGATGCTGGATCAGATAGGTGGGTTCTAATCCTCTCTTCTACTACTATTAATAAAGTTCTTTGAGTTTTCCTCCATATAATCGTGTATTTGTGAATCTTGTTATTTCTGAATGCAATTATATGGTCAATGTATTTCTGATTCTGCATTGTTTATGATATTATAGATCGAGATTCTTTGATGGTATTTTGTTACTTTGACTTTACAGGTATTCTCTAAAGCAGGACAAGTAGGAGAGGAGTTGCAAGCTCTATCAAGAGAGAGAGAAATCAAGCAAGGATTCAAGCGAAAGATCCAAGTTGGTTCTCTTTGCTTCTCTCTTATCTATCATACATAAAGGAAATTGCAAATTGCTTTGATTGTTTGTTTCTAAGATAGCTACCCATCTTAGTGGGACTAGCAGATCGAAAAGACACTAGTTTTCCTGGAAACACAACTATAATTATTGAACAACATTGTTGATATATAGCAATCCAAATTAAACAACAATCTCAATTGAACCGCAAATTGTAATTGAACGACAATTGGTAATTGAATAGAAAACAGTAACTGAATGGAAAATGGTAATTGAATAACAAGCACACATACAACATTAAAGGATTTCTGAATAGCAAATGATCTATATTGCAACTTGTGGAAATTAATTAGAATTATCTCTAGGATCTATGATAACATCACTCAAAATGAAGAACAATCTACTATTGGCACTAATTCACTTATTCCAATCAAAGCATTGCTTAATTATGTCACACGGATTCACTCTGAATCTAATTGAACAATAGTATGAATCAATATCACAAATCTTTACGATACATGGAATAACTAATGATTGAACATTAATCAAACAAAAAAGACTAAATAGAAAGATTATAACACAAGGAAGTAGTATAAATTCTCATGACCGGGCCCAGAGTCGCCAAAAGTCTCTACTTAATGTAAACTCAGAATATAATTATGTATCAAACACAACCTTCTTTCATTAATGCAAGTAACAACTTACATTGTCACTGAGATAATATTGTTGTATGTTTTCAAAAAGGAATAATTACAGATTATCAAAGTCTGAACTTTTCCATTTTCCTTTCGGCTTTATATATAACATAAAAGAGTAAATAGATAAAAGTGAATCCTCAAGATTAGGGGATCCTGAGGATTTCACAATACATAATCTGATCATGTGATAAAATAGCATTGTTCAGGTTGATCTCCCACTACCTTGTCTACCAAAGACATTGTAGTTTCCCTTTTTTAGCCTTGTGTTGCTCTGTCAATTGAACAATTTTTTCCCAGTCCACATCTTTTGCACACAAGGATAGTAAAAAATGAGTTTCTTGTGCGCGATTTGCCTATTTTGTCACCAAATTCTTTTATCCAACTTTAGCCATTGTTTTCCTTATTTTAATCCATAAACAAAGATAATCGTATAAGGATGAATGTTAAATAAAGCAATTTATGAAGAGAAATCTTACCTTTTTCTTGACCCAACACCTTGAAGTGATCCAAACCTGTCCAGCACAAAGGAAATTATTATTATCATCCATAGGAGTTGTAGATCCTCAAGACTCCCATTTGATTGTTTTCGATATCAAGAATCATGTCCCATGTCTCCCACATCAACTGGCTTCTCAGATACCACTTCACATCCAAACTCAATGATTTTTTCGAATAGTGATTGATGAAGGAGCATCGACATGTATTATGTCCATCTCATATTGAAAAGCCTTGGGTTCTCCAACAATCAATCAATCTCAAACAACTTTTAAGCCTTCGATGGAATAGGTTTTCATCCGTATGGAATTTTAAATGATTTGCCAATAGAGTTAGAGGAAAAAAAAATTCAATAGATGTTGAGATTGATGCTCAACTTGACTATAACCTTTATCTTGGTTGGAGCTGGACTTATGCCATGGCAGTAGTAGTCTCGTCGTATTTTAGGATGATTATGTTTCTTCACAAAGGAAGAATTGTGAAAGTGGATCAATTGTCCCATTATACCTCTGACCCTACTTCCACCATCAATATCCCATTTGTTGGAAAATCCACCACTCCATATGAAGAAGTTGGTGTTGGCATGACCAAAGACTCATCTTTGATGGGAAATTTCACGTTCCCTCCACCCGTTCTTCTTCATAATGGAGCATAGATCAACATGATTACACCAAGTACTTTCGAAATGGGAGATCCATGGAAAGTATCGTCAGAATCAGAAATGATCTTATATGGCGATGAAATGCCTCATAGTCCTTTTGAGTTAGCCTATGAGGCCATTCAGTCTTTTTCCAACCCATCAAAATTTGATGATGATTGAATGAATACGATCATTGATGAATATTCTCCTTTTTCATGCTTGGAATCAATCTCTATGCCTAGTCCTTTTAACATATATTTTTTAACTGATGAAGGGATTATGAAAGTTATGACCTTGGATGAAATACCGTGGAACGATATTCATCATCGTTAAACTTTCTTACCATCCTTTGACAAAATCGAGAATAATTTCTCATCATTATTTTCATCTGAGACCCTTAGCGATCCTCAAAATCCAATATCTACCCTTTCTTCCAGTTATGAACAGAATTTAGGGAACATATCAGCAATGGTACCTAACAATATCTTAGTGAAACCCAAAATAATTGAAAATATTCATATAGGAGCCTCTTATTCGTTATAAGATATTTCAACGTACAAATCCATATTTCAGGAATTCCATGACATTTTTGCTTGGTCCTACAAAGAGATACTAGGAATCGACCCTAGCATTATTGTACATGAAATAAAAACTTATCCGGATGCTAAGTCAGTTAGACAACGATTACGTCCAATACATCTGTGAAAAGCCACTGCTATCAAAACTAAGGTTGAGAAATTGTTGAAAGTAGGATTCATTTACACTGTTCTTTTAACTGATTGGGTATCCAATGTTGTGCCCGTTATTAAAAAGCAAGGAACTATTCGTGTGTGTGTTGATTACCAAGATATCAACAAAGCTTGTCCCAAGGACAATTATCCAACTTCGTATATCGACTAATTTGTTGATGAATGTGCGGGGAATGAAATTTTTTCCTTCATGGATGGATTTTCTGGCTACATTCAGATAAACATACTCCTTTCCGATCAGTATAAAACCACATTTATATGCCCATGGGGAACTTTTACTTATCGCCAGCTCCCATTTGGCCTAAAAAATGTTGGCGCAACTTTTCAACAAGCAATATCTTATGCATTCCATGATATCAAGCATATTATTGAGCCTTATTTAGATGACCTAATGACTCATTCCATGAAATGGCAAGATCACCCATTACACTTGAAAGCAATTTTCATTAGGTGTAGGCATTACAATATTCGCTTGAATCCATACAAATGTGTTTTTTGTGTGAAATCTGATTGGCTTCTAGGTTTCATCGTTTCAAGGGAAGGCATTCATGTCGATCCCCTCAAGGTAGAGGCAATTTTGAATTTCCTACTCCTTCTAGCCTTACTCAACTCCAAAGTTTGCAAGGGAAGGCAAACTTTTTACGTAGATTCATCCACAATTATGTTGAAATAACACAGGGTTTTACTCAACTGTTGAAAAAGCGTATTCATTTTTTGTGGGATAAGCTTGCCGGTAAATATTTCGATGTATTAAATCACGCACTGACTAATGCACCCTTACTGCATCCACCCAATTATCATCAGGACTAATTTATGTACTTAACTACATTTGATGCCACCATTCACATGGTGTTAGTCCAAGAGGATTATTCTCGCAGTGAACATGTGGTTTACTATTTGAATAGCAGTCTCACTAAAACTAAGATTAAATATTCACATGTGGAGAAGCTAACCTTGGCAGCTATGCAGTTGTTCAATGATTCCGTCACTATATACTTCTCCTAAAAACCACTGTCATTTCAGATTGCAACCCTATGATGTACATTCTCATTGGGGTAAATACTCAAAGTGGATATTCATTCGACAAGAGTTTGATTTGGAATTTGAAAAATCCAATTCAAAGAAATCCTTGATTTTCGCTGAAATATTGTGTGACTTTCCCCATAATAATATAGAAAGTGTAGAAAAAGCTTTTGCTAATAAATCTGTCTTTCTTATTAGTACATTAGCTCTGTTGTATGGAGACATCATTGTGTATCTCCAAACACAATATTTTAGGCCCGAGATATCCAAAATTGATCATCGGAAAATCTGATACCAATCGAAACAATACAATATTATTGGCGACACTCTTTATCGTCGTGGTTTCGATTCTGTATTCCAATGTTGTTTAACTTTTGAAGAAGCCGAAAAAAATTTAAATGATTGCCACTCTAGAGCATGTGGAAGTGATATGCTTGGGCATTCTATTGCCCAAAATATATTACTTGTTTGCTATTTGTGGCCGTCAGTTTTTAAAGACTGCATCACTACAGTCCTCAAATTCCATAATTACCAAATTTATGATCACAAAATGTGAGCACCTTCCACTCCTCTTCACCCAATCATAGATGTTGGTCCTTTTGCAAAATGGGGCATCGAGTTCATCACTTGTAACCCTCACTCGGCCGGGGAGCATGGATATATCATCCTTGTAGTCAATTACTTTACAAAATGGGCCGAGGCGATGACTACATATAGAGACGATGACGAAACTACAAGTTTTTTCATTTTCAATCATGTGATTCCTCAGTTCGGCGTCCCACAAACTATTTCTAGAGACCACGGTAGTCATTTCCGTAACTTTATGATGGTCAAATTATCTGCGTAACTCAGCCTGCACCATGATAGCTCTACCCCGTATTATCCATAAGTTAATGGTCAGGTTGAAGCTATCAATAAAGTTTTAACTAATAGGGTTAAATGGATATTTGGTATGCATAAAGGAAAATGGCACTCTATGCTCTTTTCAGCACTGTGGGCTTACCATACTACTGTAAAAACATTGACTGTTTTTACCACTTTTCAACTAGTTTATGGTTTGAAAGCCATATTACCTATTGAATGTGAAATTACATCTCTTAAATTAGCTATTGAATTGTTACTTGCTACCTCTGCAGAGGAATAACGATTTGTACGTTTAGCTCATCTAGATGAAAATTGCCATAATTCCGTACTATCTAGTGAAGCTCACCAGAAACGTGTCAAATCCCAATATGATTAAAAAATTAATGCTTGTACCTATTTAGAATCTAACCTAGTCTTAGTCTATGATCAAGCTCATGACAAGCTAGGTGCAGGGAAATTCGAGCCCATGTGGCATGGCCATTACATCATAATACACGTATTAGCTAAAGGTGCCTATGAGCTGGTTGATTACGATGGTATTCCTTTGGGAAAGCCTAGAAATGGTCTTTACGTAAATAAATATTTTGCATAAAATTTTGGTTAAGATTTGTACATTATTTACCCTTTTTGTGATAATTAGTGTTTTTACATTTTTTACTACTTCTCCTTCTTATCTCGTTTTTACACTTGATTTGCAGATGTCGACATTTTCTCCAAATTACATTGGCTTTGCTAATGGCACTTGTCATAGTACTTAGAATTTATCTTCCGCAGCCTGGGTTATCTATTCACCCAGTGACGAGCTATTCTCTATTCATGGAATATGTCTCGATCAAACAATGAACAATATAGCAGAATATAGCGCAGTCATTGAGTTATTCATTGTTGCCATTACATTTGGTATCTGGCATTTGATCATTAGGTTATATTCACAACTCATAGTATTACATTTAAATGGTGTTTATTCAATAATGAGTCCAACCATGTTAAGGGTGTTTTTATGAGTCCGTCTCTTGGAAAGGAAGTTTGATTATATCTAACATCAACACATTTCGAGATATTTAAACACATTGACAGATGCATTGGTGAATCATGTGTTAAATAAACATTTGCAACATTTGTAAATTAAAAACAATATTCATTCATACATTGATCGAGATAAACATAGATAAAAGTAGTAGGTTTTTCTTTAAAATAGAGTTTGGGTGTGTCTACAAAATATGTCATCCGACATAAAGGCTCTGTGGCATTTTATTTTCCGAATATGCTGACACCAAAAAGTCAAAATGGTCCTATAAACTAGAACATCTAGGCATGGTGATGATCATGATAACCCACAATAGAATGAGAAACTCGATGCAGCAAACACCTGAGAGGCCCTAGAACCCCAACTACATTCCTCTGATAGGCATGCGAAATGTCATCAACTCTAGTCTCTGGGATATTGGCAGTCAACCTCTCAAGGTTGTGCTACAACTCTGTCAGGATGTCATCTACCTCTGGGTTCACTGCCGCAACTACTATAGGCTACTCGCCTTGTCTATTGTACTGTCTCATCTTGACTAATAGGGTTGGACCCACATCTTCACATGCATTTCGGATAATTATCCTTTGAAGACAAAAAACACTTAAAATTTGAAAAAAATTGAAAATATGTCAAAATGAGAAAATTCTTACCTAGATCACCCCACTAAGCTCTAACTGTAAATGGGATATCAGGATCACATCAGTAATCCATCCCGGCATATAAAAAATCCTCAATCGGAACAATCTTCTAGCCTAGCCAGTCAAAAACATTTGTTGTATACCTCACTACATGACCATCACGTCCATGGCGTGCCATCAGTGCAACCCACCTCATCAAGCATGGATCCCTCGAACCTCCCTCGTCTGCCAAAATCTGTTATGGCCGAAGAATAAGAACCCTCTCTAGGGAAAAAACAACGATAATGACACCATAACAAAAAAATTTCAGTTTACCATTCTTGCACCTAGTCAACTAGCCCTTCATGTTTACCATTACTACCTCGCACCAATTGTATACCGTGGATTCCTAGCATTCCAGGACCGTTTGGATATGTGCCCATGTGGCTAGATGAAGGGCAGCACTGCCACAGAGTCTGCAAACAGTGTAATCAATGGATCTCAAGGGTTAAAGTTTGATGGACTAAATGTTAATCCGTTTATATTTTGGCGGTGCACCCCTACAAAAGAATTGTAGATATCCATCAATAATATCCCCCCTGCTCTTGATCCAAATAGTTAAATATCAATTCCCCACTGAGACAACCTAATCTAAAAATAGATGTCATCAACATCAATGGTGAGGTGGTGATTGACAATCACAAAGCACTATTCCAGGACATTCTAGATCCTCACCAACCATGTCATCGGATTTACTTGTGATTTCATCCCAGGGATAAGCCAATATTTCAAGAGGCCATAAGTCTTGAGAGCTTGCAAAGTGGCCAGATCAGCCAAAGCAACCAAATCATTGGCTTCGTGCTCTCTTTCCCTCTACTCCATTTTCGAGCAATCAAATGACCTTAAATGACAATTTAAAAGTAGTTAGAGGCATTTTTGAAACTCATTTCATTTTTTTGGGGGTTAAAAACTTGTTTTAAAATTATCCCCAGGTGCCTGCGCGACTGCCCTTTTATGGACAGAGCGCAGCTACGAGGAATTTTCCAGAATAATTCCACGCAAGTTGAGATTTTCCGTATGGAAAATTTAATTGTCCCACGTAGGCTTGATTTGAACAAAACCCACGCACGACTGAGTGTTACACAATAATTTGTCACCACCTTTACTCTCGGTCCTTTCACTGTTTCATGTGTCCAAGTCAAACATGCTCATACTGAACAAATGCTCTCTTATGCTGCCAATTGACCCACTTTTCCTAAGTTATCTGCCTCATTGCGACGATGGACTTAATATACACGCTGAAAAGCGCTCATAAACAGTCCATCTGTGCTACCAGCGTGGAAGTACATATGATTCCCACGATGGTTCGATTACATGCACCAGCACGAGGCTATTTGTTGTCTTTGGCGATGATCTAATTGGCTACACTAATCACTAGCAATGTCAACACTGAAGCTCAGTTATGTACATGCGATGATCCAGATTGGGCGAATTTGTTCCAATATTCGGCCTTCTGGATGACTCCAGACCTGGTTGTTGGCATAGTTTGTGTTGCCCTTCCTTCCCTGGTCTGGCAGTTCTGTCAATTGTGCTACCTTCCTTGGGGACAAGCTCTCTCTTCCACCTTTCATGGAGGCTCCTTCTCCTATTTAAACACTCACTTTTGATATGATCAGCTAGTTGATAGTTGGTAAATTCTTGGTTTGAGCAGTGTTGTTAGTGCTTTGATAGATAGCTGGTGTGAGTGTGATAAGTGTGAGAGTGTTGCTAGTTTGGGGAAGGTTGTGAAGTGCCCTTGATTTTGTGTAAAACTTATGAATGAGAGAGAGAGACTTGTATGTTGGGAGATTCATCATCCAAGAGTGAATGCTTGAAGAACATGCTGATTGGATCCCTCTGAGAAGGCTTGCGACGTCAAGACTTTGGTTGTAAGCTTGCTCTTATTTCATTATTAATGCAATCAATGATGTTTTCCTATGTCTTGTATGTAATTTACTTGATAGCTCATGATTTCTTGACTTTGTGAGTAAATAGTTCATTGTTGTTTTCCAGTTACGTGCTTTGTTGTATTTCCTTTGCATTATTTCAGGTTGATCACTCATTGAGGAGAAGGAAGCGAAAGCTGGAGCAGCACGACGAAACTCCATCGACCACCGATTGAGGTAGGCCTCCAACTTTAACTGTTTAAGGAAAGTTATTGTTGATATGTCCTTGTTTGTGACTAGACCCACTCTAGGGCTAGAGGGGTTGCCTCTGTCCGCAGAGGGAACACTTTCCTGCATCACAAATTGGCGACTCTGCTGGGGAGTGTGTCCTATGTTCTTCTCTTTGCTCTTGTTTTGATTGTTGAATTTAGTCTCTCTTTGTTTTCGGGGATTAATTATCAGTTTCTTGGATCACCTTGATTGATCTGGGCGGTCCCTCTACTGTCTGTTAGCTTGGTTGGCTTTTGTTTGGGAGTCTTTCGCTCATTTGCCTTTGTTTTTTGCATCATTGTGGAACTTAGTCTAACATTCATGCTGACATCGTGATCACTCTTTTGTAAAATCTTGTGCGTCACTAAATAACGTCACACAGTCGCAACGACTCCTGAAATCGAATCATCGCAGAAAAGATGTGTACAGTCGCGACGTCGTTGCCACTTTATAGCTTTGTACCCACGATGATCTCGGGTTCCTAGCTTAATTCCCGCGACAAATCTTGAAATCGTACCCTCGCGGAAAATAGGTGTACTTCGACCATCTTGAGTTGTCAGTGTAACACTTGCGTTGACATCTCTAGTTGTCAGTGCATCACTAGCGATGGTCCCTATTTTAGTGATGACATCTCTAGTTGTCCATGCATCACTAGCGATGGTCCCTATTTTTGCGATGACATCTCTAGTTGTCAGTGTAACACTTTTGATGATTCCTGGAAGTTTTTTTTACAACTTTACCTCTTGAATTCATCAATCTTGTTTATCCCCTGTTGTTTCTTGTCTCTCATTAGCTTGTTTTAATTGCTTTTGCTCAGGGTATTGTCTCTTTGATTTCATTGAGTGAGTCTTGTGTTTTTAGACTATGTGACCTAGACCTTTAGAATTTTTGTTGAGAAAACGTTTACTTGGGTTACTTGTCTGTTCAAGGTTCATCCACAACTGTCTTGTGATTTTCTTAAGGCTCTTTCGCTGCTTGTTTTCTTGCTGGTTGATTTTTAGTGTCGATTATTGAACCAATTTTTTATGTTGATTTGATTTCCTCGCTACCAAGCATAGATCACAATTGTTTGGATCGATCAATTCACACTTGCTTGTTTGTCTCTTCAAATTAAAACAAAAAGAAAATCAAAAGTTTGCATTCATTTAGCATACGAAAGTGAAAGTACATTTGCATTACGAATTTTCATGTTTTTGAAATTGGGAAGCGAATTTTAAATCTTTCATTAGTAGTATCGATGCATCGTGAGATTAGTGTATTGATGCATTGTGTTTCTTAGTGTTTGCATTCACTTGTCTTAGTTTTCTTGGTTTGGGAATGATCTCTCTACCCTCCTGTAGGTAGGTGTTCATTGAAGTAAAAGGACATTTTGCTCATTCTAGCTGCATCCTAGGTTTTTTTGAATACATATGGTAAGGCCTGAAAACTGAAACTTAATTCAAAGATCAACCTTAAAATGAACTGAATAATTCTAACAATGCATTGGAACATAACGCTTATTATTTAGAGGTCTAGGTTAGAGACGTGCTCCGATGTCATTAAACCTAGTCACTATTGTTTTCACTCAAGGTTGGGAGATTCCTCCTTCTGTGACTCAATAGCGGTCTAGTACGGAATTGTGTTCGCATGTACCATCGATTATATGTTGGGAGACCCCACTAGGTTTGTCATCCTTTATCCTTAGGAAGCCATGTCTGCCACCTTGCAAACCGTAACGCACCAAACACAACATTCGAGAAGATTGACTGTTGTACAGGAAGTCCTTGGTTTTCATATGACTGCCAAGGTGTATATGCAGTTTTACGGGTTGTTTGGTAAACCTTTTTCCTAGTTCTCCAGAGTAGTCACTTTCGTTCCTTTTCTGACTCCTTCAAAGAAAAGTTCCATCTGAGCACTTGTCCTTTCAGGCTCATTAAACCTCAAAAGAGATAGAGTCACCTTTTCGTCCTTTTCTCGACTCTTAAAACATAAACAGGTCAAGTATTGTTCCTGCGTCATAAAATTTACTACCCACGAAATATTCCTAGTAAAAATTCACGTTCTTGGTTGTGATAAGAGTGTTTTTTAGGCTCGTTCCCGATGGCAACATTCCCCAAGTCTACCGGCCAAGGTTTTCCCCCAGATGGAAATCCAGGTCCATTTCCTCCATTTGGAAATGTCGGTGCTCCATATATGGCAACATTGTCTTTGCCCAGGTTAACCATCGGTTTGCCTGTATGGTTGTTTTCAACCTCGGTGGTCCCGAGTGTCATGACTCCTATTCCACCGTCTCCTTCATCTGAACCATGACATGTTGATTCTAAGGTTGAGCATACGCCTTCTTCCCCTGTTTCTTCACCTTCATCTCCTCCTTCGCCTAGTGAAAGTTTCACATCTAGCAACCAGGAGACTAAGAAGAAGAAGAAGAAGTCTAGTAAATGTGAAGCCACCTATGCAGCTACTGCTCCGAGTACATCTCAGGTCGGAACTCCTTCTGCTCCTCCCCAGAAGGTTAAGTTTCCTTGTAAATTGTGCAAGGGTGACCATCTTCTTCGTGGTTGTCCTGGCATTCCTAGGATCTTAGAAGAATGGTCTCACGATCCGGCTCGTCCCTCATCATCCTCTAAAGCTCATGGGAATGCTACCCTATCAACTGAAAATGGTAAGAATAAAGGGAAGATTCGATTCCCCTGTAGGCTATGTGAAGGCAACCACCCCCTTCACCTTTGTCCGCTCATGAATAAAGCTTCCGCCATTTTGCAAAGTCTTATAGCTTCTTCACCCCAACTTCTTGTTGGTTATCAGAGGCTCTCTTCAGACCCTCTCCCTGTCTACAAAGAGATTGACTTAGATCCTTCTCTTGTATGTCCTCCTCTTTCCGCACCTGGCTGTGCTAAGCCTGTTCCAGACCAACCATTGGTCGAAGAGAGTGTCGACTTGGGTTCACCACCTGTCGATCACTCTGTTATAGAAAAGCGTCACGCTCATGTTCTTCTCATCTCGTCAGATTCTCCTTCATCCAAAAATGACCCTCCTATCCCCGCTGGTCAAGAGGGTCCTTCTTCAGTTCCTATGGAGCAGGGGGACAATCATACAATTCCCCCACTGAGTAGTTCAGTCGTTTCCTTCGACTGGAGTCATTGACTGCATTCTGCCTTCCATCCTATGTGCCTTTCCAGATTATAGTACATGCCTATGATAAGGCAGTACCTGGCACTATCTTGGATGAGGGTGCATCTGTCAGTCTCATGCCTTCCACTACTTGGCAAGATTTGGGCTCCCCACAGCTTGTGCCGGTTCAACAGAATCTATTAGCGTTTGACAGAGGAACCAATCAACTGTTAGGGATCCTTCTGAAGTTTTCTGTTACTTTGGGAGGAAAAACCGTCTATATAGACGTACTGATTGTCCAAGTTGCTTTAGATTTCATTCTTCTCCTTAGCCATGACTATGCTTATGCCATGGGGGCCCTTGTCTCTTCACTTTTCCATGTGGTTTTTTTCCACACGATGGAATAATGGAGACCATAGATCAATTATCGTTCTTTAGTCCCCCGGTGCCTCTTGCGTAGCTGTCATCCCCTCTCGGTTCTTGCTCGCAAGTAGTATCTTCCTTGCCATAGGTCAATTATGTGGCTACCCGTTCCATCTCCGCCTCTGCTGATGACCATGTTGATGGTCTCATACATCATGTACGAGGGGAATTGGAACCTGATCTGTCATTAGTGCCTCATGAAATGTATTCCTCCCAGAGTGTGGTTCTTCCATCCTGCGAAGACCTCTTCGGAGCCATGTTCTCCTAAGGCCCATGAACCGAAGTGGAGCATAGTTCCTTGTCTTGTGTCAAGCTCATTAAAAAATGAAACAAGGAGTCCCAAGGATAGTTTTTTCTTGTGTCAACCTCGTTACAAAATGAAACAATGGTTATGAGGATAGTTATTTTACTGTATCAACCTCATTAAAAAATTAAACAACTCCCTTTCATAATCGAGTCTTTGATTAAGATCTCGTAAAATCCAAGTCGAGTCTTTCCAAGATCTTGAAAGTGAACCTTCATTCCATCCACCTCGTTGAATGCAATGAAGCTTGGGGGCATGTACCTCGATTTGCATCATTATGCTTGGGGGCATGCGAACTCATAACAAGCATAGATTTTTTGTTTCAAGCTTGTGTAAACATGACACCGAATCCAAGAAGATTTCTCCATGGTTCAAGCTTGTGTAAAAATGAACCCATACCTGAGTTACATCTCGTAAATCTGCTAAATTTTGCTAGATGAGCCTTGGTTGTTTCATTCCATCGCCACCATCTCTTTGGCTGATCATATGCTTTCACTTGCTTGTTATTCCTTTCCTGAGGAACCCATTGCCGTTTATCTGCTAAATTCTGCTAGATGAGCCTTGGTTGTTTCATTCCATCGCCACCATCTCTTTGGCTGATCATATTCTTTCACTTGGTAGTTTTTCCTTTCCTGAGGAACCGCAACGATGAGTGGTTTTATTAGCCAACCTCTTGACCATTACATGTTTTGAGTAGTTCCACCATTATCGAAACCAGTTGCTACCCTTTATACCACTTGTTCCTCTAGGACGAGTCTCCTATAAGCTCTTTTCTGACTCGTAAAATATGAAAATATTGCCGAGTATTATTCCATTTTTGGACTCGTTAAAAAGAATAAAAATGAAGGTCTACTTTCAGCTCTTTTCTAACCGTTTAAAGATGAAAAGATTGTCGAGTTTTCCTTTTTCTGACTCGTTAAACGGAATAAAAAGGTGGTCTACTTTGAGCTCTTTTCCGACCGTGTAAACATGAAAAGATTGCTGGACTTTTGTCATTTCAGGCTTGTTATTGGTTACAAAATGACGTGGTCTCGATTGCTTTTCTACTTTTTTAGGTCGAGGTCACTAATTACGAAAAGTACTCCTTGATCGTAATGGTCAAGTGGTTCTTTCGAGTATCGTTTTATACTTTTTCAGGCTTGAGAGACACAAATTTATGAAAAAGGAACCCCTAGAGTTTTCTTTTCCGTGTCTTTTTCAAAGTCCCTAAACATGAAAAAGACTCTGAGTTTTACCTATGTCAGACTCGTTAAACCCTGATGACATGGGACTCATCACCATGACGAGACTCGAGCTTCTCCTCCCTAGGGCGCGTTAAAATATCACTAGGTTGGATTCAATAGCAGGTTTATCATTGATTGTCTATGGCAGCAAGTCACTCTTAAACATCAACACTTTTGCTTCTTGTCGGGTTGGGACATCCATACATCATCATTTGGCCTTCCACAGGTTTGGGTTGTCATTTAGCATTATTCCATCTGATCTATGTCGTCTCCCTTAAGCCTCTGATCCCTTGGTACTTGAATGTTGCCACCCTCTGGAGTCGTGTCACCGACATGTTCAAGAGTATAATCCTTCTATAGTTTACACCTCTATCTCCTTCTCTGATACTTTGTTTCACCATCTACAACTTGTTCCTTATCTCGTGTCATTGATGGGGAAACATTATGGCCCTCCTGCGATAGATCGTCCCTTGTCGACATCAGCTCATTATCCAGGGGATTGATCTAGAAATCCCTTTTGGTACCTTGGAGCTTGCATGCCTCAATGGCAAGTTCTTCGCACCTGAAAATTGACTTGCATCATTGGTCATCGATTGGGTGATTCCATGAGTGTTCGACTTCAGCTCATTCTTCACACTTTGTGGATTGTACTGGATAGTACCTTGAGAACCATTGGCATTATTGGTGGTTTCTCTCGCGCTTGTTAACGGTTTACATCATCGACCGGTAATCAAGTGACTTTCTATCATGCTCAACTTCAGCACCTCTATTTGCATGTTAGAATTTGTACTATGATTGGTTGGGTTCAAGACCTCGAACGCAGATTACACATGTTCGGGCTGCGTGGATTGATTTGTTATTACATAACTCAGTGATGGATGGTTGCGACCATACCTTTATTATTATTATGGTCTCATTAGCTGGATGGCTATGTCCATACCACAGACCTAGTTCGTATGTCTTTTAGATGGCTGCATCCATACCTAGACTACATGTATTTCACTATCAGAGATATTGTACTTGTGCCTATAGGTTCTTCCAGATGGTGTTCCAGCTTAGTTGTTTTGTAAAGCATCTCACCCTCCCACTCTCTCGGGCTTCATACTTTAGGGGGCATCTGTTACACAGTAATTTGTCACAGCCTTCACTCCTGGTCCTTTCACCGTGTCATGTGTCCAAGTCAAACATGCTCATACTGAACAAATTCTCTCTTATGCTGCCAATTGACCCACTTTTCCTAATTTATCTGCCTCATCGCGACTATGGACTTAATATACGCGCTGAAAGGCACTCATAAACAGTCCATCCATGTTGCCAGTGTGGAAGTACATCTGATTCCCGCGATGGTCCAATTACATGCACCAATGCGAGGCTATTTGTTGTCTTTGGCGATGATCTGACTGGCTACACTAATCACTAGCGATGTCAACGTTGAAGCTCAGTTATGTGCCCACGATGATCCAGATTGGGCGAATTTGTTCCAACAGTTGGCCTCCTGGATGACTCCAGACTTGGTTGTTGGCATAGTTTGTGTCGCCCTTCCTTCCCTGGCGTGGAAGTTTCGTCAATTGTGCTACCTTCCTTGGGGATAAGCTCTCTCTTCCACCTTTCATGGAGGCTCCTTCTCCTATTTAAACACTCACTTTTGACATGATCAACTAGTTGGTAGTTGGTAAATTCTTGGTTTGAGCAGTGTTGTTAGTGCTTTGATAGATAACTGGTGTGAGTGTGATAAGTGTGAGAGTGTTGCTAGTTTGGGGAAGGTTGTGAAGTGCCCTTGATTTTCTGTAAAACCTGTGAATGAGAGAGAGAGACTTGTATGTTGGGAGATCCATCATCCAAGAGTGAATGATTGAAGAACATGTTGGCTAGATCCCTCTGAGAAGGCTTGCGACGTCAAGACTTTGGTTGTAAGCTTGCTCTTATTTGATTATTAATGCAATCAATGATGTTTTCCTATGTCTTGTATGTAATGTACTTGATATCTCATGACTTCTTGACTTTGTGAGAAATAGTTCATTGTTGTTTTCCGGTTATGTTCTTTGTTGTATTTCCTTTGCATTTTTTCAGGTTGATCACTCATTGAGGAGAGGGAAGCGAAAGCTGGAGCAGTGTGATGGAACTCCATCGACCACCGGTTGAGGTAGGCCTCCAATTTTAAATGTTTAAGGAAATCTATTGTTGATCTGTCCTTGTTTGTGACTAGACCCACTCTAGGGCTAGAGGAGTTGCCTCTGTCCGTAGAGGGAACACTTTCTGCATCACACCAAGGGCACATTTTTAAACAAGTATTTCCCCAAAAAACCAAATGAAAGCTTAAAATGAAAAAAATAAATGGATAGAAAGCTAAGTTATGGAGAGTTCTTCTACCTGGAGGAAACAATGTGTGATTTCATCCACTGGTTGGCTCAGAATCAGTCCTGGAAATTCGATGGTAAAAACTCCTCTCTCTGCTTTGAGCTGGTGAAAATGCAAATGGTAAAAATAAAATTACTTTTTCCTAATTTTATAATTTTTTTGAGCTCAATTTTTTTTTTTTTTTTTGAATCTTTTTGAGAGGGGAAACACCCTTTCAAGTAGTAATTACAGGTTATTGAGTTTAAATGTGGAGGATCATTTTCAAAGTATAGATAAATCATTTCAACATTTTAGTAGACTTTTTTCGCTTTTTATGCTCTTAAAAAATTACAAAAAGTGAAAATCATGAAGTATTCTTTTAATCCCTTTTTAGACTTTTCAAAAACAAAAATTTTGCCGAGTACTTTCTTGTTCGAACTCGTAAAAGTAAATGAACAAATCATCCCCTCTCTTGAGGCAAATTAATTACCTATCATTTAATTGTCAACCCAAGGGTTTCGTAAAACTTGCAAAGCATGCGTGCGCTATATATGCTAGAAATTAACTTCCAATTTAGATCAATCTAACTACAAAACCAAATTTACCTATTATAATTCACCAATAAATTCAAAAGAAATTATAGTACATTGCGTGGAATTGAAATCTTAATCTATCACACTTGCAAGAATTTAAATCTTGATCTACCACACTTGTAGAAATTGTCATCTTGATCTATCATACTAGCAAGAATTGAAATCTTGATCTACCACACTTGGAGGAATTGAAAGGCACACCACTCTTTTAGAAATGAAATTGCATGAAATGGAATCTACTCTAAGGGATCATGCGTGCATTATCAAATCAGGATCCTATGAAATGAATATTCAAAACCACATGATATGAAATGAAAGAAAAAGAAATCATTCTTAACCTATAGATATGAAAGCAAATAAAAACAATCATTCTTAACTTCTAGATATGAAAGCAAATAAAAGCAATCACTCTTAACCTCTCACACAGGAAAATATATGAAAGAAATAAATCTTAATCTATGAAAGCAATAAATCTTAATCTATGAAAAACAATAAATCTATCACATTATAGATGGCCAATCCAAAAGCATGAGGGATGGAAAGTTGAGAGACTCCAAATACAAGCATAACCAAATCAAAGTGAACATCCCCCATGAGCATGGTGCCAAATCCAAATTCTATATTCAAACCATGAGCATTTCCTCAACTTTTCACATCTAAATGATAGGAGAAAACTTCCCCTATTTATACAAAATGATGAGAAGCTATCTCATTAATGAGAGTCCATGAATCTCTCCCTATATCTATATAGTTACAATCAAAATAGGAAATTATAAGACACATGTCTTCTTAGAGTTTCAATACAAATAGGAAATGATAAGACGCGTCTTTTTAGAGTTCAATACAAATAGAAAATGAGACACATATCCTCATGATCCCATGATCTTCTCCATTCAAATTAGAATTTGGTTATAGGAGGCCACATAAGGGTCTTTTAGAAACTTCATTTTGACCTACACATGTCAAAAATATTATCCCACTTGTTAGGTATAAGCATATGCACATTATTTTCTAATTTTTAACCATAAATTCACTTAAAACTGCTAAGAATTAATAATGTTTGGAAAAACATAAATGTGACCTAATAATGATAATGGTAAGGTAAATGTAATGAAATAGAGGTGGAGTGAAGGTGAAAATATGGAAATATAAGTGAAAATGTAATGGAAGTGAATGACAATTTCAAGGTCCAACACCCTTAGTATAAGTTTACCCCTTTTATGGATTGAGCCAAGACCATTTATGAAAAAGGTATACATTGATCAAACATGGTCAATAGAGTTCTCCCCTATATTAATTTATCCTTTTTTGGACCCAAAAGACTAAATTGATAAAAAACCCTGATGGAGTCTACTTATGTTTTTCTTCTAACTCTCTAAAAATGAAAAACGTCGAGCTTTACTTTCTCCAAGTTCATTAAAATTTTACGGTTAAAGAGTTGGATGGGTTTTATTTTTGTGTCTTTTTCAAACTCTTAAAATAAAACGAAATCAAGTTGACCCTTTACTGGACTCGTAAAAAAATAAACCGTATAGGACTCGTTAAGCATAACGCGACCAAACCATTCTTTCTTAGGGGCTGTTAAAAATACTTCGATGGACTCATCCAAAGGATGAACTTATAGTGCAAGCATATGTTATCCTCCTCAAGCTTGTAAAAAATAAAGAGGTACTTTCTAGTAATGGTGGGGGGAAATTGGGGAAGGTGTCCATTTTACATCATCATTAAAAGATTGCATGTCGCTCTTGAACACGATACTCTGTCACATTCATGTCCAGGTTGGGAAATCCATTTCCCTTACAGTTAATCAAACCGCTTTGAAAACATTGATGTTTTTAGGTATTATCGTTGAGTTAACTTGAACCAAATCATTATAGTGTCATTATGTGTTCAAGAGAAGTTCAACCTTGGTTCAAATCCCTTTGTAAAATCTATGCCTTCATTCGTGTCGGTCATCCTTGAGTCGGTCCTTTCAATTTATTTTTAGATCTTGACTTCATGTTTCGTGTCATAGGATTTCCTATGACGGATCACTTCCTATCGACTTCAGCTCATTATCTAGGAAGTTGATTTAGAAACCTTCAGTACCTTGAAGCTTGCTTGCCTTAATGGCAGTTTTTTCTCTTTCGATGACAGGTTCTCATCATTAGCCTTCGATTGAACGATTCTATGAGTTGTTAAATAATGAATCCATACAGGTGAAGATAGTTTTAGATAGAGGAGGAATGACCTGTTATAGAGTTTTATGAACCCAACGTTTCGGACTACCAAGTGAGTCCATCATCAAGGGATGCGTCAATAGATATTTTATAGATATTAATGATGTATCCATGAGCTATATTTTAGGGTATATATATATATATATATATATATATATATATATATATATATATATATATATATATATATAATTATAAATATATAATAGGTTTATGAAAGAAGTAATCTAAGTAATTAGGTCACACATTATCTAGTTAGTTTGTTAATATTAGATATATATATTTTTTAATTTAATTAGTTAATTATTATTTAATTTATTTGTTTAGTTAATTTGTTTTAATTAATTCTCTAATTAATTTTCTAATAAATAATTAGAGAATAATTAACAAATTAGTTAATTAATTAAACAAATTAAATAATTAATTAGACAATAATTAATTAATTTAATAAAAATCTAAATATTAACAAGCTAAATGGATAATGGCCGACCTAATTACTTAGATTACTTCTTTCATAACCTATATATATACCCTAAAATATAGTTCATGGATACATCATTAATATCTATAGAATATCTATTGACGCATCCCCCATTTCAAATAGTGTGTGGGTGTCCCATATCATTTTAGTCCCCAAGAAAAATGGTAAGTGGAGAATATTTGTTGACTACTGAGAACTTAACAAGGCTACAGAGAAGGACAATTTCCCTTTACCCTTCATTGACCAAGTCTTATATGGCCTTGTAGGGAAGAAATTCTTCTCCTTTGTTGGGTGTGGAGCCTGGTTATCTTATTTACTCAGAGGTATCACCGCATTAGACCCCAGTTCATAATGTGGTGACAACACCACCCTTAATATTTTCACTGCAAGGGGGGTCCAGGGCAGGCAGCGATCTTTAGGAGCCCCCCTCGGCAAGGGATCTGGGGCAGCGCCCCTGAAGCTAAAAATAGATGTAAAATTGCGTTGTAAAATGTTGTAATTTCGTAGTCAATCTAGGCCGTTCATTAGGCGTAGATATAACGGTAGAAGTTATGTTTAATTTAGGGTTTTTTTTCCCTAGAAGGCAACCCCTCGCTATATATGAGGGAATTGTATTGCGTCTATGTAAATCTGTATTCTAAGTGAGAAAGAGAGAGGATATTATGTGAGAGTGAAGAGGGAATTACAGTGGATCTGTTGTAGGTTGTATCTCTTCAATTTGCTGGATAATATAAAAGGAAGGACTGGTTGTTTCTCAGTGGACGTAGCCCAAATTGGGTGAACCATGTATATCTATGTCTCTATTGTTTTATGTGTTTTCTATGTTTATATTCCTGTGATATATTTTATGTGCTCCATTTCTCTATAATATATATTTTTCTAACAACTGGTATGAGAGTCGAAGGTCTATTTAATTGATAAACTCGCAGGAGATAAGGGTTCCTTGCTCGAGTGGGAGAAATGGCGGAAGATGGTAGGTTTAGGGTCAAAACATTTAACGGCCAAAACTACCAACTGTGGAAGATGCAGATGGAATATTATTTGTACCAGAAATATCTGTACCAACCATTGACCGGAAAGGCAAAGAAGTCGACAAGAATGACAAAAACAAGATGGGATACTCTCGACAAAAAGACACTTGGAACAATATGACTGTGCCTAGCGGCATCGGTAGTGTTTAATATTTCAAAGGAAATGACAACAAATGGTTTAATGAAGGCATTGGCCAAACTCTATGAAAAAACCTCGGCCTCAAATAAGGTATTTATTTTGAAGCGTTTATTTAATATGAAGATGTCAGAAGGTGGATCTGTTGCTGATCATTTAAATGAATTTAATACAATTACTAGTTAGTTAAGTTTTGTAGGGGTAACTTTTGATGATGAAGTTAGGGCTCTGTTATTTCAATGCTCATTGCCAGAAAGTTGGAATGGTTTAGTTATGACCATTAGTAACTCTATCTCTATATCTAGTACTTTAAAGTTTGATGATGTTATCGGTGCAATCCTTAACGAGGAAATGTGACGAAAAGCTCTGGTGAGACATCAGGTAATGCTTTGACTATAGAGACTAGAGGGAAAAAAATGGAAAGAGGAAAGAGCCCAAGATATGACAGTAATTCAAGGAATGGCAGATTGAAGTCAAAATCGGGGATAGTGTGCTGAAAATGCGGGAAGAAAGGACACCTGAAGAAAGAATGCAAGTCTCGAAAGGGAAAAGAAGGATATGCACAACAAGAAAACAATCATTAAGAAAATGTGATAGGTGATGTGTTGCAATATGCTTTGATTTTTTCATTAGAAAATATTATTGATGCCCGGGTGGTAGATTCAGGGGCCTCATTCCATGCCACGCCTGATAGGAAACATTTTCATGATTATTTTCAAGGAGATTTTGGACAGGGTCGATCGGGTGATGATAAAACCTGTAAAATCATTGGAATGGGTACAATTTTCATAAAACAGAAGAATGGAAATCAATGGCTATTGAAGGAGGTAAGGCATGTTCTAGATCTGAAGAAAAATTTGATTTCAGTAGGGAAGTTGGGAGGTGAAGGCTGTGAGACTACTGTTACATATAAAACCTCGAAGGTCATTAAAGGAGCCCTGGTAATAGAAAAAGGAGAAAAGGTTGTTACATTGTATTTATGCAATGGTATTTCTAATTATGTTAATGATTTAACTTCTATAGGAGAAGATATGACATTGTGCGATCATAGGCTCGGGCACATGAGTGAGAAGGGGATGCAAATTCTTCACTCAAGAAATTTGTTGCCATGTTTGAAGCATGTTGATTTAAAATTATATGAGAATTGTGTTTATGGAAAACAGAAGAGAGTCAGATTCCTGAGAGTTGGGAAACAAAGAAGAGCAAAAAATTAGAGCTTATGCATGTAGATGTATGGAGACTTGCTCAGGTATTATCTCTTAGTGGCTCTTGTTATTATGTTATTTTTATTGATGATGCATCCAAAAAAACCTGGAGTTATTTTATTCAAAATAAATCAGATGTATTTGATTTTTTCAAGAAATGGAAAGATTTGGTTGGAAATGAGACAAGAAAAAGGTTGAAGTGTCTCAGATTAGACAATGGAGGTGAATATTGTAGCAAAGAGTTTGATAGGTACTGTTCAGAGAATGGAATTTGTAGAGAGAAGACAATTCCAGGAACACCACAAGAAAATGGTCTTTCAGAAAGGATGAACAGGACAATCATGGAGTGTGAAAGGTGCATGAGATTGCATGCAGGATTGCCTCTACGATTTTGGGCAGATGCTATAGATACTAATTTTTATCTAATAAACAGAGGGCCTTCAAGTTCCTTGGATGATGGTATTCTAGAGGAGGCATGGATAGGTAAAAAGGTAAACTACTCATTTTTTAAAGATTTTTGGTTGTGAAGCCTTTGTCCACACTAATAAAGAAAACAGAACAAAGCTTGAGGCAAAATCAAAGAAATGTACCTTTATTGGATATGGTGTTAATGATTTTGGTTATCATTTTTATGATTATGAAAAACAAAAAATCATTAGGAGCAGAGATGTCATATTCAATGAAAAGGTTTTGTATAAGGATCAAATGTAGGAAAGGAAATAGGAAAAAGAAAACAGAGAATACACAGTTCTTGATGACATCACAAAAAAAGTGAAGGTGCCTAAAAATCATAATGATCAACATCCTGAACAACAACAACAACCATAACAGCAACAAGCACCTAAAAGTCGTGTTAGAATATCTACCAGGATAAGTAGACCCCCTGAAATATACTCTCCTTCATTATATTATGTATTGTTGAATGATTCTGGTGAACAAAATGTTATGAAGAAGTAGTCCCACAGTAGAAACTAGGAAGAAGTGGGAGAAAGCCATGAAAGAAGGGATGGACTCCTTAGCACATAACGAGACTTGGGACTTAGTCAAGTTTCCTGCAGGTAAAACAAAATTGGAGAATAAATGGGTTTACAGGTTAAAGGAAGAAGATGGAGGTAGAAAAAGTTATAAAGCTAGACTTGTGGTGAAGGGGTTTGCATAGAAAAGGGGTATAGAATTTGATGAAATATTTTTTCCTGTCATTAGAATGACTTCAATCAGAACTATTTTAAGTTTAGTAGTAGCTGACAATTTGCATCTTGAGTAGTTAGATGTAAAGACAACCTTTCTCCATGGGGATTTGGAGGAACAGATATATATGCAACAACCACAAGGATATGAGATAAAAGGGAAGGAGAAACTAGTGTGTAGGTTGAAGAAAAGCTTGTATGGCTTAAAACAGGCTCCAAGGTAGTGGTATCTAAAATTTGACAGGTCTATGTTTGAACAAGGTTATACTAGATGTCACTCTGATCATTGTGTTTATCTCAAAAAGCAAAATGATGGAAACTATATAATATTGTTATTGTATGTAGATGACATGCTTGTTGTAGGTTCTAACATGCAGGAAATAAATGTGCTCAAAAGAAATTTGGCAAACTCATTTGCAATGAAGGATTTGGGTGCTGCAAAACAAATACTTGGTATGAGAATAACTAGAGACAGGAAGAATCACAAATTAACATTGTCTTAGAGTGAGTACATACAAAAGGTGTTGAAAATGTTTAATATGTAGAATGCAAAACTAGTTAGTATACCTTTGGTTATCCATTTCAAACTAAGGAAATGTGCCCCAAGACTTAGGAAGAAATGGATTATATGTCTGAAGTTACCTATGCATCAGTAGTTGGAAGCTTAATGTATGAAATGGTCTGCATAAGGCCTGATATTGCACATGCAGTGGGATTTGTAAACAGGTACATGAACAATCCAGGAAAAGAACATTGGATGGTGGTGAAGTGGATTCTCAAGTATTTGAGAGGTACCACAGATCAAGCATTATGATTTGGTGGTTCAAACATTGCTCTACAGGGATATGTTAATGCAGATATGGTGGGTGGCAGAGATAACAAGAGGAGCGCAATAGGGTATGTGATTACTATAGGTGGAACAACTATCAGTTGGGTTTCAAAACTAAAAAATGTTGTTGCACTCTCAACAACGGAAGTAGAGTATGTTGCTGCTATAGAGGCTAGTAAAAAAAAGATTTTGTTACAAAGGTTTCTGGATGAATTAGGTAAGAAGTAGGAGTTGGACAGGTTATACAGTGATAGCCAGAGTTCCATATATCTTGCAAAGAAATCTACATTTCATTCCAAGACTAAACATATACAGCTCAAGTACCATTTCATACAGTCAACGTTAGAAGATGGACAGTTGAAGCTAGAAAAGATACGCACTATCCAGAATCCTGCGGATATGTTGAAAAAAGTTGTAACCAGGGAGGAACTGAGATTTTTCTCAGTTTCAATTGGTCATCAAGTATGATGATGAAGATGAGAAATAGCTAGGTCCAAAGTGAAGTCATTTTCCAACAAATGAAGCAGTAGTGGAGGTGCTATAATCTGTCTCCAAGTGGGGGATTGTTGGCTGTGGAGCATGATTATCTTCTTTATTCAGAGGTATCACTGCATTGGACCCCAGTTCGTAATGTGGCGACAATGCCACCTATAATATTTGCGCTGAAAGGGGGTTCTAGGGGTGACAATGATCTTTAGTAGCCCCCCCCAGCAGCGAATCAGGGGGCAACACCCCTGAAGCTAAAAATAGATGTAAAATTGCCTTGTAAAATGTTGTAATTTTGTAGTCAATCTAGGTCATTCATTAGGCGTGCATTAGGCGAAGATCTGATAGTAGAAGTTATGTTTAATTTATGGTTTTTTTTCCATAGAAGGAAACCCCTCGCTATATATGAGGGAATTGTATTGTGTCTATGTAGATCTATATTCTGAGTGAGAAAGAGAGACGAGATTGTGTGAGAGCGAAGAGGGAATTACAGCGGATCTGTTTTAGGTTGTATCTCTTCAATTTGCTAGATAATATAAAAGGAAGGACTTTCTGTTTCTCTGTGGTCATAGCCCAAATTGGGTGAACCATGTATATTTGTGTCTCTCTTGTTTTATGCATTTTCTATGTTTATATTTCTGCAATATATTTTATGTGTTCCATTGATCTTTAATATATAAGTTTCTAACATCCTTCCTGGATGGATTTAGTGGGTACAACCAAACATAGATCAACCTTAAAGACCATGATAAGACCACATTCACATGTCCTTGGAGTACCTTTTCCCATAGTGTACTTCCATTCGGTGTGTACAATTCCCCTTCTACCTTCAAGAGGGCAGTTCTAAGTAGCTTTGATGAACTTGTTCATGAAACTGTAGACATATACATGGATGACTTCACTCCTTATGGATGTGACTTCCAAGAAGCTCTTTCTAATATGTGCAAAGTCTTAAAGAAATGCATTGAAATTAATCTTTCATTAAGTCCTAAGAAATGCGATTTTTTTATGAATGTAGGGACTGTCCTTGGCCATTCCATATTCAAGGAATGGATACAAGGTTACCCAAACAAATTTTCCATCATTAATAGGGCACCTATCCCTAAAAAAACAAAGATATGTTCAAAGCTTCCTTAAATTAGTTGGGTATTAGAGAAGGTTTATTAAAGACTTTAGTAAATTGGCTTCACCTTTGTTTGGACTACTAGCTAAAGATTCATACTTTTGTTGGACAAACAATTGTAAAGAGGCATTCAAAATGCTAAAAGAAAAGTTAACCACTACACCCATCCTTAGAGGCCCCAACTAGGAGTTACCTTTCCATATACCCATAGATGCATTAGATAAAGTTGTAGGGGTTGTCTTAGGACAAGTGGAAGAAAAATTGCCTTATGCTATTTATTTCATCAGTAAGAACCTTTCTAATTCTGAGTTAAATTATACAATCACTAAAAAGGAACTATTTTTTGTGGTACTTTCTTTGAACAATTTTAGGCATTATGTCATTGATTATCAAACTTTTTTTCACACTGATCATGCAACCATTAAGTATTTAGTGAATAAACCTGATGTAATTGCTAGGATAATTAGATGGTTGTTGTTATTGCAGCAATTTGATTTGATTATTATTGACAAACCAGGAAAAGAGAATGTGGTTGCAGATTTCTTGTCAAAATTAACCTTTCCTGCAAACAAGGAAGAAATGGTAGATGATCAACTCCCATATGAACACCTCATTTCCATCTCGATGCTCTCTCCTTGGTTTCATGATATAGCCAACTACTTGGTTGTTAGGATGTTCCCTCCTAATCTATCCTCCAAGGATAAAAGCAAGATTGTTAGGAAAAGTGCCCCATTCACTTGGATTGGGGGAAATATTTTAAAAATGGGGCAAGATCAGATCTTGAGGAGATGTGTGAGGGAAGAAGATGTCTTTTACATCCTCTCAACATGTCGTTATGGACCTTGTGGAGGCCATTTTGTTCCAAATAAAATGACCTTCAAGGTTCTATAGGCAGGTTACTATTGGCACACTCTACATCAAAATCCAAGAAGGTACACCACCAGGTGCAATCAATGCCAAAGGATGGGTAAGCCCACACCTAAGGATGAAATTCCCTTATACCTCAAATAACTCTAGATAAATTTGAGAAATGGGGCATGGAATTCATTAGGCCCATTGATCCCCCGTCATAACAAAATAAGTATACCATTGTGTGCACTGATTACTTGACTAAATGGACTGAAACAAACGAAGTTAAGGAAACAATCAAGCAAAAGGTGGTTGATTTTATGAGGGATAACATATTCTACAAGTTTGGTTTTTCAAGAGAGTCGGTCATTGATCAAGGAACACAATTCACATCAAATATGATCGAAGATCTCATGAAGCAAAACCACATCAAGAAGAAGAAATCCATTGCCTATCACCCTCAGGAAAATGGGCAAGTGGAGATCACAAACTGAGCATTGGAGAACATCCTAAACAAGGTTGTTAGCAGTAGTAGAAAGTATTGGGCAGATAGACTTGTAGAAGCCACTTGGGCCCACAACACCACTTGGAAGACCACCACTAGATTTACTCCATTTGAACTAGTTTATGGGAAGAAGGCCCTATTGTCCATTGAATTTGAGTACAATACCTTAAGGATGGAATCTCATTTAGACTTGGACAACACTACAACACAACAAGAGAGGCTTCTCCAACTCAATGGTTTAGATGAATTTAGGATGCAAGCTCTCCTACACACTGAGGTAATCTAGCTACAGAGGAAGATGTGGCATGACAAACACATTAGGGAGAAGATTTTTCAAGAAGGTGATTGGGCGCTGCTGTATGATTCCAGATTCAATAATTTCAAGGGAAAATTAATGACAAGATGGTTGGGTCCTTATCTAGTGGCAATATGTTATGATAATGGGTATGTCCAAATCAAAATAATTGATGAGGAAAGCATTCCCTTTCTTGTTAATGGCTATAGGTTGAAATTGTGAAAAATACCTCTGTCAAAGAAGAGTTTATTAGTTCAATCAACAAAGAATTGAATGTGATTGGGAGGATCATATCTCTTAGTCAATAAAGCTTCTAAAGAAAAATTATTCCTAGATGAAAACCTCCATGAGGCATCTAAGGCCAACTCTTGGGCTGTAAACCTCTGTGAGGCAACCAAAGCGCAAGAAAATAATATAAAAAATATATAAAATAAAAATATTGTTGGGTGAAAACCTTCTTTGAGGCACCTAGGGTAGACATGCAGGTTGAAAACATCTCCAAAGGTAATCTGCATGTCTCAAAAAAAAAAAAAAACACGAGGATTCCTTACATCAATTCTGCTAACATTTCTTTTTTGCACGAGTCCATATAGTCAAAGGGATAGTGGTTACAACAAACCAGTACATTCTCATCATCATTCATCCACCTCCCTACCTCTGTCCATAATCTAGCAAGCAACTGAAGCATATGTTTCCTCCTTCTTGCATTGCTACAACAACAATCTGAATTGCTACAAGAGAAACCTGAAATGCTACAAGAGCGACCTAAAATGATATAGGAGGGGGATCTACTTGGAAAAATGGGCCAATAGATCATGTTGTCCTTGGGAAATGATGGGAGAGATTGTATAAATTCCTTGTAGATTCAAATTGCATATTGTAATATACTAAAACAATTGACTTGAATCTACTCTACTCTTCAACAAAAACAATGAATGATCAATGAAATAATGAAGCATAAAAGATAAATAATTCAATCACACATAACATAATAATTTTCTGGGGAAAGACACAACTAAAAAATCATGTTATTTGTATATTGCATTAATCAGAACATATGAGAAGATTACAATTCTTTTCTCAATCACGAGCAACATATGCATTATCTCAATCTATCTCACTACTTCACAGACAATCTCTAGCTAATACTTAGCTAAATTTTCTTCCTGCCAAGCTCCTATTTCCTTGAAAATTTTCCTAGGGAACTATCCCATATTCAATTGGGAAATTCCTCAATAATGAATTGCGCAATCCTCATACGCCTTCCTCTAATTTCATGCACCATTTGTACAGTTCAGATGATTATACAACTGGTAGTACACTGTCGTTGAACTCTAATTTCAACTGGGTCTTTCTCTGATTTTACATGCTTGAGTTAATTATGAGTGAATCTTCAGTTTACTGGTTGAGCATTGTTGGTTACGCCCCACTACTGGATCTCTAACTAATTCCTCGATTAGTTGGAACTATTTTAACTGAATTTAACCCCGTTAAACTGAATTAAATAATTACAACTCAAACTAAACTCAACCTGGGCCCCTAAAATTGAGGAACCACTCTACATTACTCTAGATAGACTCCCAACTCGAATTAACTTAGCCAACTAAGTCAAATTAACTTAGTTAACTATTAAAAGTTTCTATGAGAATTAGAATTACAATTTAATTCAAGGACAAAATTAAATAAAGTTTTTCTTGTTGCATTTTCAACACTCCCACTCAAAAAGAAAGGGATTATCTGCTACCTCGATCCTATCTCTGTGAAACTCAAATTTGCATCTTGACCATGCCTTTGTCAAAATATTTTCATCTTGCTCCTCTATAGGAATGTACTCTAGCAACATGATTCTCCGCTACACACAATCTCATAAATGGTGATACCAGATGTTGATATGCTTGGATCGATCATGAAAAATTGGATTCTCAGAGAGTTTGATATAACTATGATTGTCATAGTAAATCACAGTAAGATCCATCTGCTAACCAAATAACCCAACAAGGATCTTCCTCATCTAGATAGCCTCACAATATGCTTTAATAGTAGCCATGTTCTCTACTTCTACTGAACTCAGTGAAACTGATCTCTGCTTCCTTCTTTACCAAGAAACTACTACTAACTCAACATTGAAGATTCCCCTTGATGTTCTCCTCCTGTCGGATGGAATCCCCACCCAATCTGCATCTGTGAAGCCTTGAAGCTTCACTCCCTCTATTCATCTGCACCAAAGACTAAACTAAGTGGTGCCTTTGAGGTATCTCAACACATTTTTAGCTGCCTTCCAATAACCTTTGGTTGGATTAACCATGGATTCACTATGTTGGTTAGCTGCAAAACACATGTCAAGTCGTCTGTTCACCAAATACATAAGTGAAACCACAAGATGTTTATAAATAGTAGCCTCCACTACTGTACCTGAAGTAGCATCTTCCTTCCTCCAGTTACCTCCTAGAGGAGTCTCCATGGGTTTACTTCTCTCCATGTGGAACTTCTTCAGTATTGCGTTGGAATACTTTCCCTGAGAGAAAAACAATTCGTCATCTCCTTGCCATTGTTCCATACCAGAAAAGTAATGCATGAGCCCCAAGTCCTTCATCTTCATTCTCTTGCAAGATCCTCTTTGCAATATTTTATCAGCTTCTCATAACCTGTTAGAATCAGATCATCGACATATAATACTATAATCAACAATTTACCTTCAACCACAATATGGTAAAGGTTCGTATCTTCTTCACTTTTGGTGAATCCCAACCTGATGGAATAGTTGTCAATCCTAGTGTAGGAAGCACAAGGTACTTGTTTCAGTCCATACAATTCTCACTTTAGTCTTCACACATGCAAATCTCTATTGAATGTCTAAAATCCTTTTGGATGCTCAATATACACCTCTTCCTCAACCATACCATTGAATAATGTTTTCTTCACATCCATGTGATGTATCTTCCATCCCATCTATGTTGAGAGTGCTAGAATAGACCTAATTGATCAGTGCCTTGCTACTGGAGAAAATGTCTCATCATAATCATATCCCTCCACCTAATAGAATCCTCTAGACATAAATCTAGCCTTATGTTTCTCCACACTCCCATATGCTACTTGCTTTACCTTATAAATCCACTTGGAACTCACCACTGACTTGTCTGCTAGTTTGGGACCACTTCCCAAACGTTGTTTCTGAATATGGAATCATACTCCTCAACCATGGCACCAACCCATACTGGTTGCTACACTGCTTCCTCGAATGAGGATGGCTCAAATTCTACACTCTCACTCATTAGATCCATGTAGCTAGTGTACTGATCTGGTGACCTCCTATGCCTATGTTGTGATATGAGTGCTCCCACATTCTCTCTAGCATCATGCATCAATCTGTCAGCCTCTCTAGTGTGCTTCCTTCTATCTCTAGAATTCTCTGCATGAGTGGGAGCTTCCATTCTCTTCTCCTTTGCATGTGGCTTCTCCACATCATCTTGAGGTTCCTCCTTTAGAGATAAAATCTCCTCATCTTCATGTAACTAAATCTCCCTCTCAAGGGAACATCTCATGGACTTCTCTTCATTGAACTTCACTTCTCTAAAAACCACTGTGATCTTGTTGGACAGTAGGCACACCCAATAGTTGTGAGGTGTATCAGTGTAACCCACAAATATGCCTAACTCAGTTGTTCTATCCATCCTTGGTAACATGACAGTAGACTAGTGAACCAAAGATCCTGAAGTGTGCCACATCTAGTTTCTTACTTGAAAACACTTCTTCTGGTGTACTCATCCCGAGAATTGGATGAGGGCTTCTGTTCTGCAAATAAACAACTATGTTGCATGCTTCTTTCCATAAGTGCAACAATATTCCTTGATCATGTAACATCGCTCGTGCCTCTCCCACAATACTTATGTTCTTCCTTTCAGCCACCCCTTCTACTGTGGGTTATGAGGTTCTATCAACTCTTTTCAAATGCCTTCTGAAGCACAAAAGTTCTTGAATTGATTCAACATAGATTCTCCACATTATATCTTCTGAGAGATTTAAATTTCCTTGTAGTATCTTTCTCAACAAGTTCCTTAAATTTAAAAATTTTACAAAATGTTTAATCTTTCTTCTATATGAAAAAAATCTAGCACTTACAAGAAAAATCATCAACAAATATTACATAATACCTATGCTTTTCCATGGATGCTATCCAGAATGGTCCACACACATCTGAATGAACTCTATCAAGGATTGCTTGTGCTCAACTGTCTTTATCATGAAAGGAATATTTGGTGTATTTTCCCAATGTACACCCTTTGCATCTGTCTCTCTACTCTAGTGTACCCTTGGGAAGTCATGTATAATTTTTCTACATGATCTTCAAAGCTTCGTTGTGCAAGTGACCGAATATTCTATGCCATAGCTCACCAATGTCTTGACTCTGTACCTTCTCTGCTTTAGTGCTCAAAGCAGTGCAATATTCTACATCCAATTTGTAGAGGTTCTTCACCCAAACCCCGATCTGCTTCACCTATCTTGAGGGTATGTGATGAAGGAAATCCATTACCTTTCTAAATATCACATCGTAGCCATGTTCCACCAACATAGAAACTGAAACCAAATTCTTCTTCAAAATGTAAACATACATGACATCTTTAAATGTGAGAGGAGAACTAAAATCCCTCTGAAAGGAAAAAATATTGATGTCGGTCATGTTATGCCTCCCTTCATCTCCCATCTCGATGTGCATCTAGAGGTCCTTCTCCTCCATGTCACTGAAGAAATCTTTATTTTTGGTCATATGTAATAAGGCTCTTCTATCCAAGTACCACACACTACCCATCATTAGAGGGTGAAATCTAGTTCTAATTGTGAAGCAAGAGCTTCACCTTCTGATCCTCCTGAGGGATTCTTACTGACCTTCTTGTGTGGACACTTTGTTGCATAGTGTCCCAGCTCATGATAATGAAAACATTTAATATTTGACATTTCCTTCTTCTTGCTTCCCTGACTGGAATCTAATTTGGAAGGGGATGACTTCCCCTTCCCTTTCTTCACCTTTACCACTAAGGCAGAATTCTCCTTATTATCATGCTTGGATGAGGATCCATCTCTCATGTTTCGTTAGATCTCTTCTTGTACCAAGTTGGACAATAATTTCTCCCACTCTGGTAGTTTCTCCCTTCCATTAACTGAGTCTTGGTAGCTATGCTAGCTCTTGGGAAGTCCTAGAAGTGCTAGTGTCACTAGATTGTCTTCACCAACTATAACACTGGCACTTCCAAACTCATTCCGAAATTGAGTGAACTTGGTCATGTACTTCGGTATTGTGTCACCCTTCTCCATCTTGATATTTTCAAGAAATATAGTTAGAATTGCCCTCAAGGGAATATTCAAGTCTCAATCCATATAATGACATCCTGTTGTGTCTGAAGTATGATAATACAAATTTTAGTTCTCCTGTAAAAGACAAACTCGTCTTCTCCTCTTCTATAGTGATTTCAGCTCTGATACCATGTCGAAATTTCTACAAATCTAGCTCTGATACCATGTAGAAAAATTCTACAAATATAGCTCTAATAACATGTATAAATGATCTAGATTGGATCATTATATTATTTTTCATCCATCTAATTGCATTTGGAGTGAAAAAAGTGGAGGGATTAGCTCATGGGACCATTTTTACTAGTGGGACCTAGTTTGCCAAAACGGGGTCTGAAACCTTCCAGGAGCATTTTGAGGCTTCAAACAATGTTTTTTGGAAGTAAATAGTTTCCCCTGAATGGTTCAGCTTTTCATGTTATTCTACACAAAAAGATATTTTCAATGATGCAAGAATCACATCAATCAGAGTCTGTATGCAAAAGTTATGCCACTTAGAAGTTCACCTTCCTTTTTTCACACCTATAGTTTAGAAGGATGTCGTGTCCGCCTAAATTATTCATGGAAAAGGGGATAGCCACGTGTTTTTGATGTAAAATAATCTATAAGAGTCTATGTTATAACTCTAGTTAATAGTTGATGTAGTTAACCAGGCCACTAGGAGGAAGATGCATTCCATTCTTTTGAGAGCATTTTGTTCCATAGCTCAACAAAGATAGCGGGGAGAGGTAGGAGGTAGAGCACATAGAGAGGATATGTGCACTCTATCAGCCCATAGGCCACAAGAATTACTTCTTTGTACCTGCAACCATATTTCCAAACAAATAAAGAGAGCGAAGCAACCTCACCTTCCAGTTGGGTTTTCTCTCGAAAGGGTTTCCCAGAGAGCATATCTTGTATCTTATATGCGTGTGAGCTTGTTTTTTTGTTCTCTAATTTTTTTCATAATTTATATTCACATGCATTCACTAATTACAGTTAAATATATAGATCTTAAAGTTTAATAAAATTGTAATAGTGTAGAATCTCATATTTTTAATATAATATTATCAAATCTATTATGACAAACTGTCCAGTGGAATATCCATGGAAGTTTACGGATAATTTGGTATCAGAGTAGGTTTCTTTGGGTATTTTGTGGAGATTTCAAGGATCTAGGTCGGCGGGGTCAAAAATCGTAAAACCCTAATCATGGGTGATGAATTTGTAAATGAACCTCGTGATCCTACAAAGGTGAGGTTTTCGTGGCTCGAAAAACAAGTCGTAGATATAAACCGCAATTTAAACCTCCTCATGGTGGCCCTAAGCAATAATTTGGGGATATTTGGAGAATATGGGGGTTTGAATGCATATGAAAAATCTGAACTGGGAACAGAGGTTTGGGGTGAAACAGAGAACCAATCAAATAAAGAGCTCGAAAAAAATCAACCCAATTTGAGTGTCATGAACCAATCGTAGTATGTATTTAAAGTGGAAGAAAAAATTGATATCAAGCCATACAATGGTGAGATCGACGCTTTGAAGTTGAACCACTATTTTTAGCAACTGGAAGTTTATTTCAGTGTCCATCAGATTGAGGAAGGGAAAAATATCTCATTTGCTCGGCTGAAATTGGAGGGCCATTCACTGACTTGGAGGGAGAGGCACACAGAAACCCTGAGGTTGGATGGAGAACCTCCAGTAACTAAGTGGGAGGATCTCAAAACCCTCATTAAACCACAATTTTATCCCATTGGGTACGTGGAAGACTAGTGGATTTGTTGGCATTACTTCAGGAAAAAGTCGGGACAAAGCATGTAGGAGTACACCACAAAATTCAGGAAGATGGCTATAATGATGAGTATATCTCCAAATAACCCAGATGTACCCCTCAATTATTTGGTGGGTCTACACCACCATCTGTGTGAGCAAGTGATGTTGTTCAAGCCCAAAATAGTGGATGAATCTTGTGTATAGGCACATTACCTAGAGAACATAGGCCTGAAAAGAGCCCAATCAAGTGGCTCGAAGCAAAAGGAGCAACAATACACTTCTAAGGAGGGGAAGAAGAAGAAAAAAGGGGGAAAAAATAAGAAGACAACAACCACAACACACCAGTTCAAAGAGCCTATCAACCACTACAACATTGATGGCCATATAGAGGAGAAGTGTTGGAAGTTGCATCCAGAGCTAAACGCGAAGAATAAGAAGAAAGATAATAAGAAGAAGAATCTCATGTCTGTTGCTTCGAGCAACCAAGTTGAAAGAAACTTGGACGTGGATGAAAATATGATTTGTACATCGGAGAAAAAGGAGGTGAATCTGTGTAGCCTTCAACAATAGGAAGAGAAATAAATTACCAAACTCTTCCATGTAACAATATAGGTCAAGAAGATAAAGATTGATGCTTTGTTTGAATCAAGATCACAGGTGAATCTCACTGCAGCATATCTCGTCAAGAAGTTGGGGTTGGAAGTTCATGATCATCCATACCCATATCCACTGGGATGGGTACATAAGGTTTCAATGCTGAAGGTAACAAAAAAATGCAAAATTATATTTGCTATGAGTGTTGATTTATTGATGAAGTAGATCTGGACGTGGTTCCCATTCATGTATGTGGAGTCATGTTTGAGAGTCCATACATGTACATGCGTGATGAAATATTCATGAGGAGAGCTAACCAGTACTAGCTCATCAAGCATGGAAAAATATTCATCATCAATGTGTACAAAGGTAAGTCGAAAATTTCATTGGTAAGTTCCAACCAAGCCAAGAAATTGATCAGTTCCAGGAAGAAGTATGTTTTATCATTTTTAAGAGAAAGTCAGTCTATAGAGGAGTCAGTAAGAGGTAAGGCAACCCTAGAGGGGTGTAATAAGAAACAAAAACAACAACAGTTGGAGGTGTTTTTACAGGCATACAAGGACATGTTCCGAGATCCTAAAGGGTTACTCCCTAAGAGAGAAGTGGAGCACGAGATCCAGCTATTACAAGACTCTCTATTGCCAAATATTAGGTTGTACAAGCAGTTTATTATAGAATAAAGTGAGGTGAAGAAAAAATTGAAACAACTGCTGGAACAGGGTGTCATTTCACTGAGTACATCACCATGTGGTCACCCATCATCATTGTGCCCAAGAAGGATGGGAATTGGAAGATGTGTATAGATTACAGGGTGTTGAATAAAATCATGCTAAAGAACAGATACCCCCTGCCCAGGATAGACAATCTGCTAGATCAGTTGCAACAAGCAGAGTATTTCACCAAGTTGGACTTGAAGTCTGGATATCACCAGGTTCGAGTAAAATAAAAATATACATGGAAGACCACCTTCAAAACCAGGCAAGGTTTGTATGAGTGGTTAGTTCTTCCATTTGGTCTATGTAATGTGCCAACTACATTTATGAGATTAATGAATGATGTAATGCGCCCTTTTATAGATTCATTTGTTATTGTTTATTTGGATTATATACTAGTATATAGTGCCACTTGGCTGGAGCATATTTCACATTTGACGTAGGTGCTCGAAACATTGAAGAAGCACCAGCTGCTAGAAAATATCAAGAAGTGTGAGTCTGCACAACATTCCTTGGTATATTTGGGATATGTGATTAGTGGAGGAGAATTGAAGATAGATCCTTCCAATATGGATGCCATCAAGAAATGGTCGGTGACTACTAATTTTACTGAGGTTAGGAGTTTCATTGGGGGATCACAGTACTTGAGGAAATTCATATCTTCATTTTTAGCGGTGGCAACACTACTCCATGCCATAACAGAAACTGGGAAGAGTTTTCAGTGGGGAAAAGGTCAACAAAAGGCTTTCGATGAGTTAAAGAAGAAGATCAATGAAGCACCATTTCTTGCATTACCAAACTTGAAGCTACCCTTTGAAGTGGAGACAGATGTGAGTGGGTATGCAATGGGAGTTGTCTTGATGCAAGGATGAAGGCCAATTTGCAACCATTTTGAAGTATTTAATGGGGAATTTGTTAACTACCATACCTATGATAAGGATCTTTATGCCATGGCACAAGTTGTGAAGAAGTGGAAGCACTATCTGATAGGAAATGTGACAATAATCCACACATACCACCAGCTAGTATAATACTTGCAGGCCCAAAATATGATACAACAGACCAAGAACTACAAGTGTATGGGGGTTTTTACAATAGTTTCATTTGGTGATCAAGTATAAGAAGGGAAGCACAAACAAGTTGTCTGACATGTTGTCAAGGCCACCAACATCAAATATTATAGTTGTGGGGACTCTTGTGCACATGGAGCCATTCCCCATGATGCATACAGAGAGGAATATTAAAAGGATGAGGACTTCAAGGAGGTGTATCAGCAGTTGGAGAGTCAGAGTCATGTGCACGATGGTGATAACACCATTGACTACTGTCTTCGGGATGGGCTACTCTATAGGATGGATAAGGTTTGTGTTCCTAAAGGTGAGCGATTGTAGTTGATTAGAGAAACTCACACCTCCAAGGTTGCAGGGAACTTTGGGGTAGGGAATACTGTAGCTAACTTGTAGAGGTATGTGTATTGGCCCAAGATGTAAGACCAGGTAGTTAGGTTCATAAGACGATGTATGCTTTGTTGTACCAGCAAGCCTAGAAATAGGAAATAGGGTCTATATCATCCCTTATATGCACCAACTCCTCCTTGGGAAATCATTTGCATGGAATTTGTGGGACAATTACCGAAACCCAAGAAGGGACATGACTACCTATTCGTGGTAGTTGATAGGTTCAACAGGATGTGTGTTCTAATGCCCTATAAAAAGAGCATCAGTGGACAAGAAGCAAAAAACTTGTTCTTTGGACAGGTATGGATGCACTTTGGGATTCCAAGGAGCATCATTTCAGAAAGGGATACAATATTTCTTAGTGCATTCTAGACTACATTGTGGGAGAAGATGGACAAGAAGTTGAAGAGATCTACAACATTCCATCCACAGACAGATGGGTTGACAAAAGTAGTCAACATGACTTTTGTGCAACTTCTAAGGGATTACAACCAGAAGCATATGAAGACCTGGGATGAAAATCTAGTATACATACAACATTCTTATAACATAGCAGTCCACACTTCTACAATGAATTCCCCATTTGAGACTTATTTTGGATATTTTCCACCTTCACCTTTGCATATTTCATATGGGTAGAAAGGACGAGTGAATGAAGATCTTACAGGAGATGCTTTGAGGGCTAAAATATTTATAGAGAATATTAGGCAAATCCATCTATAGGTACAAGAAACTTTGCAAAAATCGTAGGAGAAGTATAAGGCCAAGCATGATCAACATAGAATAGAGAAAGCATTCAAGGTTGGAGACAACGTATGGCTACAGTTGAACACGGAGAGCTTGTTGGGGTCTGGTAAGAAAATCGATGGTCCCTTTCACATACTGGAAAAGGTGGGTGATAATGCTTATCAAACCAGTTTACCACCATATATGTGCATTTACTTAGTTGTGAATGTAGAGAATTTGAAACTCTAAGAGCCTTGCATGCTATATCAAGAACAAGAACAAGTCCTACCTTCTGTGGAGGATTTGACACCAAATTCTTAGGAAGACTTGACAGAAGATACAATTTTACAGAAGAGGTCTAGAACTACAAAGCAAGGGCAGAAAGACTTTTGGTAGATTTGGTGAAAGGGACAACTTCCAGGCAAAGCTAAATGGTACACCAGAGAGGAGGTGGAGGAAAAATTTCCTCACCTGATTTAGTAAAAGTTTTTGGAGACCAAAAGCCTCCCAAAATAGGGAGGTGTGATTTGTATTGAATCCTTATATTATTTTTCATCTATTCCAATGCATTTGGAGTCCAAAAAGTGGAGGAATCAGCTCTACGGATGAAGATATTTCCAATGGCACAAGAATCACGTAAATCAGAGTCCGTATGCAAAAGTTATGTCACTCAGAAGTTGGCCTTCCTATTTTCACACCTATAGTCTGGGAGGATGCCTCGTCATCCCCCATTATTCATGGAAAAGGGGCTAGACACATGTATGTGATGTAAAAGACTCTATAAGAGTCTATTTCGTAACTCTAGTTAAGAGTTGATGCAGTCAAAATTAACCACTAGTAAGTTATCAAGTTGTGTTATAACTAGACCACTAAGAGGAAGAGGCATTCCATTCTTTCGAGAGTATTTTGTTCCATAGTTGAGCAAAGATAGCCAAGAGAGATAGGAGGTAGATCACAGAGATCAAATCTATGCACTGTAGCATCCCATGGGCCACAAGCATTACTTCTTTGTACCTATAACCATATTTCCAAACAGAGAAAGAAGGTGAAGCGGCCTCACCTTCCAGATGGGTTTTTTCCCGAAAGGGTTTCCAAGAGAGCATATCTTGTGCCTTATGTGTGTGTGGGCTTTTTTTTTCATTCTCTACTTTTATGCATAATTTATATTTGCATGCTTGCACTAATTACAATTAAATTTATAGGTTTTAAAGTTTAATAAAACTGTAATAGTGTAGAATATCATATTTTTAATATAATATTAATTTGTTGTGACGAACTGTCGAGTGGAATATCCACGATAGTTTACGAATCAAGAATTCCTTGTAGATTCAAACTGCATATTGTAATATGCTAAAACAATTGACCTGAATCTACCCTACTCATTAGCAGAAACAATAAATGATCGATGAAATCACGAAGCATAAAAGAGAAAGAATTCAATCAGATATAACACAATAATTTTCTAAGAAAAGCCACAACTAAAAACCCCTGCTATTTGTATAGTGCATTAATCAGAAAATATGAGAATATTACAATGCTTTCCTCAATCCCAAGCAACCTTTGCACCATCTAAATCTATCTCACTACTTCACAAACAAGCTCCAGCCAATACTTAGCCAAATTTTGGGCCTGCTAAGCTCCTATTTCCTTGTGAAGTTTCCTAGGGAACTAGCCCATATTTAATTGGGAAATTCCTCAATAATGAATTTTGCAATCCTCATAGGCCTTCCTTTGATTGCATGCACCATATGTATAATCAAATGATTATACAATTGATAGTACGATGTCCTTGAACTCCAATATCTATCGGGTCTTTCTCTTATCTGACATGCATAAGTTAATTATGAGTGAATATTTAGTTTACTGGTTGAGAAATGTTGGTTACACCCTACTACCAGATCTCCCACTAATTCCTCCATCAGTTGGAACTAGTTTAACTGAATTTAACTTAGTTATATTTAATTAAATAATTACAACTCAAAATAAACTCAACATGGGCCCCTAAAATTTAAGAACCCTTGACATGACTCTAGATAGACTTCCAACTCGAATCAACTAAGCCAACTAAGTCAAATTAACTTATTTAACTATTACAAGTTGCTATGACAATTAGAATTACAATTTAATTCAAGGAGAAAATTAAATTAATATTTTCTTGTTGCATTTTCAACAAAGGTCCTCCAAAATCCCTTCATCGCTCATCCACCCATTCATCCAAATTTATCCTCAAAAATTCCACTTCTGCCATACATAAAAAAACATAGAAAAAGGACTCTGCCTTCACCTTTTTCACCACCTTCACCACTCTCTGATGATTATAATCCTGTCCCTAGAATGACTATAATTTGTCCTATTCCCTGAATGAAATATGGGGTCTTGAGGGGGAACTGTGTCACTACTATAGGAAAGATATTAGTCCTATAACAAAGTGCTCATTTCCAACAAGACCTTGAATGATTTTTATTTATTTATTTATTTACAACTCCAGAGTTGAAGATCAAGCCACCCTGAGGCATCATGAGGACATCCGTAAAGCTTAAAAGGTCACATCGTCCCTGAAGAGAATATATAAGGTCATATATCCACTCCAGCAACAACAAATCAAACACTAGAAGGAGGCTTGCATGGAAGACAAATTTCATCAGTTGACTACATCAGTAATTTATGAAGACTTGTGCATAAACAAACAAAGAAATTCAGCAACTCCAGGGTCTGATTGATTGATCATCAGTAGTAGCAAACTGCATGCATCTCCAACACTTCGACATCACTGGTAGGCTCAGGTATGACAAACCTCACCTCTTCCCTATGCATATAATGGTAAAACAATGTGTTTAATGACTGAGAATGGATTTTTTATGGGCTAGAGGTGGCCAATAAACTTGGCCACCTTTGATTAGTAAACTAGAGTTCACTCGGCCACCCATGCACATCGAAAAGTAGAATTATGTGGGTTGATGATTATGAGGAGTGGGGACAATAGTTAGAAAAGGGAAATTTGTGCAAGATCCAAGTCACCAAAGTGCTCTAAGCCATTACCAAAAAAGGGAATAAAAGTACGAGGCTTGATTCTAATTGCACAATTGCTCATTTCTAGAAAAAAGTTGGAGAGAGCCACCAAGGTATTGAAGGACGAGCTAGATGCTACCTGATTTTTCCTAGGGTGCCATCGAGCTACTATAGGTCGCATTGTAGGTGATACAGGAGGTGCTATAGGAGGATCTGATTTGCTATAGGAGCACATAAAATAAGCTATAGGGATAAACTAAGGGGAGAAGGGGATCCAAAAGAACCAGAAGTTTTCCTCAAACCCTCATGCACCTAAAAGAGTCATCTTGGAAAGGGTAAGTGGCCTCTTCCCTCTCTAATTTCCATAAAATTGCATGAAAAATTCAGCTTAAATCGAGTACATAAATTTGTGTATGTCAACATCAATTGTAATTTTCCAACCATTCCACATCTCACTCTATATCAAAAAAAAAAAATCCATTTTGTTTCTCACCCATATGACATTTTATCAACTTTGGAGCAACATCTGATATATGACTACAAATTTTTTAGGTGACGGCCCTCTTGTGCACTTTAAAAAAATAAAAAATAGTACCTTCTCTAAAATTTATCGATGGTTTGTTGTTGAACCTTATTAATAGGTGAACACCATTTTACCTCCAATGTGGGCTTGGACATTTTATACTTATATTTTCTCTTTCAATTTGATATGTCTGTGTTTTATATTTTCAGGTCAATAAAGAAAAACAAAAGGTAAGCTTAGCTTAAATGTTTCTTGACACTTGACAAGTGTGAGGTAATTTTTTAAAATTAATTTCAAGCTAAACTGAACTTTTGATATTACTTCATTGTTTGATATTTAATGACACAATGATGAATGTAGGTGAAAATTTTCTTGTAATGAATGTTTTTTGTTCTCCAAAAAAAAAAAAAAAAAATTAGAATGTCACTCCCTCATTATAAGCTAAATAATCTTAATATTTTTATTATAGTATATAGAAAACCATTTTTCAAATTGTTAAAAAAAAGTACAACATATATCAATAAATTTTAATATTTATGATCTAGCTTTGAAAAGAGATTGAAATGGTTGTAGTGATTTTAGATATTAAAAATTGTTCCTCGGTTATTTTGAACCACTTGGATCATTCCCAAAAACTTATTATGTTATTTCCACAATGGCTATATCAAATCTGTGTATGTCAGCATCAACTATACTCTTCCAATCATTCGACATCTCACTCTATATCAAAAAAAAATCCCACATTGTCTATCACCCATATAATATTTTATCAACTTGGGAGTAATATCTCATATATGACTAAAAATTGTTGAGTTAGTGATTCTCTTTTGCACTTTAAGCTAGGATCTCATATGAACCAATAGTTCTCATCCTTCAATTGAATTGCAACAACAATGTCTTGAGTCATAACAACAACCCTTCATTTCCTTATATTACAATATTCCTTGGGATATTATAAACACAAATTGATGTTGATTTAGCGATGAACATGTATTTCAAAGCCTTTGGTATTACATCCTCCCATCACATGTCTACTCATGTTTTCATGGTATTTTTTATAATAAATATTACTAGGTACTCAAGTTGAAATATATTTTCAATTATACAAAGTTGTTTTTATATAATCACACACCATCATTATGAGAGAAGCAAAGATTAGCCTAGACTTGAATTTTATTCATTTCAATGTGTTACACAGCAATTTGTCACCGTCCCTGTTTGATGAAAATGAGAATTTTGGGGGTTGCCCAAAATCCCAAATTCTTTAAAAAATTTGATCTGGACCTGTGGGTTATGGGCCCACTCAATCTTTGGGAAGACTTTTAATTAATTCACCGTTATAGCTCTCATTTGAACATTCAAGCAGCCATCGCCGAGTGCCTGCAACACCACTTTTATTTACAGAACACAAGTTTTGACTCATTTATAAAACACATAGCGTATACAATTAACAAAGAACATAAACACACTTTTATATATTTACGGAACAATTACAAAGTTAAGGCCTTTCAACCTTAAAACAAACTCATGCTCGGTTACATCTTGCCCACTCACAATTCTCTTCACAAAATAAGATATCTATTACACCCCTATTGCATTACATTTATATAAAAAGTCTTATAAAGGACTGATCCTATCCTCTTCTGATTTTTCTCCACAAAAACTCTCCAAAAAGCGTGCATGGCTATTAATAATAGGAAGTCTATCTAGTCTTATCCATTCTCTCTTTAATTTTTTTTCTTTAACTGCTTTAAGGGAGATTTTCTATGTTTTTTCCCTTTATTCAGCTCCGCTGGTCCACGTCTTCATCGCTCCGCTTGGATTTTTCTTTAATTACGAAAAAGGTGAGATGCACCTGCGTCAGACTCCCGAGGCACAAAAATTTATGACCTCCTTGTCATATGCTTCTCCTGGTCTTTAGAAATTTTATCCACTTCATTCCTTCACTGCAACCAACCTCTGCAGTAACAGCCTCCTCTGTTACACGATACCTCACCAAACCCTCCGCACTCGATCTTTTGGCATCCTCTAGGTTGCTGCAAATCTTCTCACCTTCAGCTGTCGCCATCTGCACAATAGCAAGACCATAAACTCTCCATATTTAACACAACTGTACCTCGTTCCTCGTTTCGCAGAATCTTTTACTGCTCTCTGATATCACCTGATGTGACGATTTGGGCAACCCCAAATCTATCTTTCTTCACTGTTACCCTTCTCCCGCATCTTGAGGACTCATTCCGGGACCTGTGAGAAGTGACATGACCTGCAAACACTTGCATTACATTCCCCTGAACTTGAACTTCATTTGCCCTGAAGACATCTCCTGCAAAAAACCCATAAAAACAGCCCTTTTTCCATTGGCGTGGTTTCACTGTGCAACACTCGCGCCAATGGGGGAAATCCTCCAAAGAGGGCGCGCCAATTGGCGCTCTATCACAGAGTCACACTCGCGCCAGCCAAAATGGGTAGTGTTTTTTAACAAACCAACAGCGGAAGATTCATCCTAACCAACTCCTGGATTGAATCTATCTTGAGTTGGGAGGTTAGGCTTCGAATCTCCATAGAGGGGAAGTGGTTTGCCACCTCTCATGGAAGCTTCTTTAGTGATAAAGCCAATCCCATGAATATTGTGGATGATCCCAACTTCCCCTCCTCTATCTATAAAAGCTTGTCCACTTTCCTTGGCAAGCTAGTTCCAGAGCTCTAGGATTGAGAATTGTCAAGTTACCAAGACCTTCATGCTGTAAGAGCCTTCTTCATTCCCATAAGGCCAAATCTAAGTAATGAGATTCTTGTCCAAATAACCGAGGAGAGAGAGGCTTGTTCCCATTCCCAACAAGCTAGGCAAAGATATGTGCTGCTGATCACCCAGCCAAAGGAGGATTTGAGGTCAAAACTATGGTTGTATTCTTCTTTGTTTATCATTAATAAATGATTATTATTATGGTTCCACTCTTATTGTTCCTTGTAATGATGATGATTTATATCCTTTATCACTGATATATAGTTGCATCTATTAGATTTTATGCTTGTGTTTGTGTCGTTCTTTGTATGTGTAGGTGTCCATTCACGAGGATCGTGGGGATCGTGATCTACCGAAGCAAAGGAATAGGAGCGTCAACTCTTCTACAAGCACTAGCATTGGAATCCAGGTAGGCCTTCCTCATTGGTCTTTAATTTGAAATTAGGAACTTGCGTGGTAGCGTTGTATGATTGTTGCTAGACCCAATCTGGGCTAGTAGGGATCGCCTCTTTCCGCAGAGGGGATTTACCTCCATAACACAATGTTTTTCATTAGTTAATTTTTATTTTTCTAGCAACTATGTTTCCCTCCTCCTTTTCACACATATGCATTGACTAATTACAATTGTGACTAGTCATCCTTGATATGTGGTTGAGTGTCATCATATTTATTTATGCTACCATGTCATAAAAATGGATGCAATATTATTCATTGTTGATATATTAACACTACCTTGTCATACAAAGGAATGTAATATTTAGATTGATAGGCATTTCTTTTGAATCAATTTTCTTACCCTTTCTTCTACCTTTTTCCCTAATTTGACATATGGCATGTGATTTAATTATCTGCACCATTGGTTTATGTGCTAATGTGGCTAGAAAGTTAGACCACTACTCTTGACTATTCAAAGAAACAATTACTAGGTCATTGGTTTATGCGATGATTGTTCCTTGAAAGTTGTGCCAATAAGCTAAAATATTCACAGAAGTAATTATGTCATAGTTTTAATTATTATTTACAATATTTTCCTGACTAGAAAACCAATATGCAGGTTCACGGAGGATTATGAATTCTAGGTTCCCGACAGGAAAAACTAGTATGCAAGTTCATGGAAGATTATGAAGTCTAGAGTTCACCGTTTTCTTACTTGCATTGTATTGGGATTCCTTACATGTATAAGCAACTAAATATGAAGGTTTCCATCGAAATATTGGAGAAGACTTGCGATGCACGGAAGATTTTTGAGCTTATTGGGGGCTCAATTGATCCTACGAGATTAACAACTAAGGCTATGGGAACATGGATTCACACCCTTCTTTGCTTGCATTGTTCCTATCCAAAGAGCCCAAGTAGAAAACAATGGAATTCTTGCTCTCAAGGATGGGCTTCAGATACCAGCAAAACTGAGTTATGAAAATTTATCTCTGGAAAATTTAATTACTTTTGGAATTTACGACATAGTTCTTAAAAACTGGGAGGTAAAAATTATGGTGATATCATCCATGGGAAAACAAAATAGTAGAAAATCTTATTTGTTAAATCACTTCTCAGGTTCTCTTTTGGATGTGGTAGGTGGAAGGTGTACTGATGGAGTGTGAATGACTGCGAGAGTAGCAAAAATCACATCTATGTCATGATGGAATTTGAAATGTATCTATGTCATGCTAGACTTGGTAGTTTTGAGCAGACAGAGAAAGAAGATATGCTCTTATCGGTTCTAAATGAAGCTATAAACAATGTGACAATCTTCAACAACTAGACTTGTTACTCACAATATAGTTGCACAAGAGTCATGATTTGTCTTAAACTTTCCTGCCTTAGACTTTCAACAAGGAGAAACATTTTGGCATGGATATGGGTGATTGTAAAAGCCTATCATTCTGGATACCAAGCAATTAAAAAATGAAAATTGTGTGCAGAGTGGTTGTTAACAGTTCCCTTGCAGAATATGGAGACAAGGATACATTTCTCTAGCTCAACTCAAGCATTATTTAACAATTACCATACAATTTTAAACCAAGATTATTAGTAGATTGCTTGAATCTGCAGGTGGCTATTAATTCTTTAATATAGACTGGATGAATGGATCAGAGTTTCTCCCTAGCTGTTTAATGGGAGGTTTTTCCACACTGAGTGACTTCAAGTTACCTTCATAATTTCGAAAACCATTTCCACCAGTTTGCTTCCAATCACTATATGATTTCAAAGAAAAAATGTAGTTCATAACTTTCACCGACGATCCTCCCTGAAAGAAAGCTCAAGTGAGATATGTGTACAAAGGATAAACCAAGGCAATCGGTTTATTGCTTGCAAGATTTAGGCATTCTTCCAGCGAGCTATTTAAGGTAAAACCATGGTAAAAGGGTGTGAGGTGACTGATTTAATCAACTTTTCCCCTTAACATTATGGTGTGTAGAATGTAGGCATGTTTATTCACTTGTAGCAACTCTTACCTTTTCCAAATCAGATGCTTCGAAGGTTGGGAGGTTCAGCTCTTGAACTGCAACAAGGAAGTTCCTACATTTTTAAAATATTGATAAGCCAAGAGAGGTGCTCCATCAGAAGAAGGTAATGCAAGAGTCAAACTCTTCACCTCCTGGGATGAAAAACAAAAGCACATCCACATCATTTCATAGGAATTGTTTATTTAGGTCGATTGTTCTTGCTTTACTACTTTTCAGTTTTCTACAAAGGTAATGTACAGAGGTTACCTTGTGTGTAACATTTTGTAAACTCGCTATTGACTTTTTAGCATCGGATTTAAGGCCATATCAAACCTTCTCTTATGTAACTTTAATTATGATAAATAAATATTTTCCTTTACGGTGAAAATGTCAAAAAAATGGCAGGAATGACATAGATCAAATTATTGTGTTATTGCAAAACCAAACTCCACAATGTTGTCAACAAGTAGACTAATTGACAACTAAAATTTTAATTGCAAACATGTCAGTCACCTAAGAGTTAGGTTGGGTGGTGATTCATCACTTACAGAAGCATAATCTATTGGGTTGTGATTCATAGGCCATATTTTGCATGTGCTTTATCATGGATATGCATAAGTAATTAGATTTAATTAATAAATATAATGAATTCAAAGAGTTTAAGAGAAATAAAGGTAGGATATGCTTATTGATTTACATTTCAATGTGTGTTATCAATCATGCATTATCACAACTAAAACATTTAATTTCATTGATTAAAAGGAATTGGAACTCTAACAAAAATATTTATTTAACCACTATAACATTTTCCAAAGAATATCTCCCAATATTCATTTGAACATCCTAAAAAGAAAATTCAATTCAAACATCTTGTCCAAAAAAGCATTTGGAACAGAGTAAAGGCCATCAAAGGTAATGCCACTCAATTTCTATCTTTTCATTGTATTATTATTTATTTTATTATCTATAGGACAAAGATTCATGTATTTTAATTGGAGAATATCTAATAAGATATAATGGTTATATCTTTTTAAGTCGAACATACAATATTGACAAACCTGATTAGAAATTTAAAGGATCTTAATCAATAAGAGATAAGAGATCCATTTATTGCATTGACTCTCATTTTTTTTTAACAACAACACTAAATCATTTCAAAATACTAGTGAGTGGTTAATTTATGTATTGTAATATCATCCATTATAATAGTTTTCCACTAATCTAATTGGGTAAATGAGTTAAGATTTTTATTTATTTGAGGAAGCTACTCTATATTCTCAAATTGATGGTGCTATGTTCATATTGATGGGTATAATTTCACTCTAAAGTTAATCAATTAATGGGTCTAGATTGCAGTTTTTACGAACTTGTGGAAGTGGTCTCATAGTTTGAGCAATTTAATTGTTTTTTTAAATTAATTGGTGTTCTATTACTCCTTGAAAAGCTGATAATATTAATATGATAAAATTTAAAAATGTTAGATCAAATTTGTATATTTTGTTGAAATTACTACAATTTAAAAATCTTACTTGCTTCTCTTTGCTCCTTTTGGATAATTTCTAGTCTTCATCATTGACATGTTTTCAATACCTAACTTTTAATTAACCAAATAAATTGATTATAATTTTTCAGATTGTATAAACATGTTGAAATAGAAGTTACTTAGATATTTAGTTACAAGAAACATGTCACTGTTATTATTGAACCATGTCAACCAATTTAAAAAAAAAAAAAAAACCTTTTCACCTCTTTTCACTACTTATACTATATTGTTTTTATTTAAACTTAAAAAAAATCTACATAAATAACACACCATGTCTATGGAATATATACATAAAAAAAAACGAATAATAATAATGTTGTAAATTAGGAAATTAATAAAGACTTGAAACAAAAAAAGAAACGATACACACTTTCCATTTACAACATATGCACTATGCATTTTGTTCAACATTCCTTTATTCTGTAGTGTATAGCAGAAGGTGATGCACGTAACTAGTGAAACTAATTGGAATGGATGTTGTGACACATAATGAGGTATGCCATGTATCCATTACATATGGGAGTCGATGTATCCATTACAACGTGCCCATCACATGTCACGCTATGTGCTATATACATTAACACTTGTCTTTCATCGTGCATTGTCCATTTACCCAAAGCATTTGGATGTAGAGGTGTAGATAACAGAATTTCTGTGCTACTAAATTCCCTGTGTGTTTTATTTCCATCAACATTTTTTCGAGCAGAGCTTTTACCTTCATTAATGGATTTGGTTTTGTGTGTTCAACTTTCTAGCAGTTACAGGTTCTGGTTTTGCGTGTTCAGCTTTCTAGCAATTATAGGTTCTATCCACGCTCATTACTTGGAGATTCACTTTGATGCTAATCTGATTGATAGGATACTTGGAGATTCACTGTGATGCATACTTGAATTGGATACCTACAGTAGTGACTGACACTATTGAATTGGATAGTTATCTTGTGGTAATGACCTCTGCATTTTGGTAACCATTAAGGAAATGCGCTTTTGTTGTAGAACTGTTTCATAAGTTTTTTCGACAAGACCTTTTAGTTGCAAGTCTCTTCTGAAATTTCTTGATTGGGGATTGTGAACTGTTCTCCCCTTTCTTTTCCACTCTTGGCACCTTCTCATCAACATGATTCCCACATGGTAATATGCTTTGGAAACTGTTGAGCACTAGAGAAGGTATGTAATTACCACTTATTTTGTCATCTTTTCCTTAAATTCATAACTTCCTTGCATTATGAAATGAGCATGTGGTGAACGATTATGATAAAGTTTAGAAGATTTGTGTGCAACATAAAATGACTAATAATTACCCTTTTCCTATGGAGAAAAGAAGAAAAAAGAAGATCTCTATTCCAAAGAAAAGGACAAGACGAAATTAATTGTTGTCCCTTTGATAGGGAACCGTATCCAAACAAGGCAATCCAAATTAGAGCGTATAAGCCAGGAAAAGGAAGAGGAGATACCAAATCGACGCAAGAGAACAAGAAGATAAATGAGAGCTAATAGTATTGTGAATCCCTCAAGATCCTTTGATCCTAAGGGATCGCTACCTTAACGATTCTCTGTATCATTGATATCTCCACTCAACTGCTATAAGTAGGGATAGCATTGCTAGCCCAAGGGATGGACTATTGTTGTTTTTATGAAATTTACTATTGTAACTGAAACTTTGATCATCGACTCTCTTTCAAAGAGTGATTGCTGTAACTCTGTTTTGATGCTTAATATATAAATTTCGGTTGTTGTTTCATCATTGATTTTGGAGTAATCTTAAGCAGTGCATCCCTGGAGGCTAAGGTCCTGACCCTGGTGGATCACATGCTCCTATACCATTATTTTCTGATTCATGTGTGTTTTGATTTCTCTTATTCACTTTGTCTAGTAATCTATTGTTCTTTATTATTTCATGTATTGGCTCTGTTATATTTCCTTCCTATTTGAATAGTAATGTTATCCTCTGCAACAGGAATGTTATGTTATTCATTTTAAACTTATATCACATTGTTGTTCCTTTAACGAATTGATATTATCATATAACATTGTTGTTCATTCCAAATTTCCCTTGTTGTTCGATTACAGAGTAATAGATCTATGTCTTTATAAATCGGTATTATTGTGTATTTATCTATGGTTTACTTCCAAATGTGATTGTTGTTCATTTGGGATTGTTGTTCCACTATGATCACAATTGTTGTTTCTTCATAACCATGATTAATAATTGTTGTACCGAAACTCAGATTACTGTTTCTTTCAATATAGAAGTGCTGTGTGCAATATTCGATTTGGTTTGCTATGCATTTATACTTGATTCAGGTTGTTGTTCAATATTTCAATACTTTACTTTAGTTTGCTGCTCCATTTCCGTTTACTGTTTAAATAGTTTCTGAGATAAAGATTGTTACTTAATTCCTCTAGATTACACTTACTGCCTCATTCATTTCTGAAGATTAAAGATTTGTTGTTCGATCTTGTTAAATAGATTAGTTGTTGTTCCTTTTTCAGTTATTTGAATTATCATTGCTTTGGTGTGAACAGAACGATCTGAAACTATAGTGAACATTGACCATTGTGTCCAGTTCCCATGTTAATGATCTTTTCTTTGATTTCTTTTCAATTACATCAATTTACAAAGGGAAGAGTTATTATTACTGAACCCTTGACTAATGAAGTGATGTAGTTTCTTCATTGAATGATTTAGTTACAAGCATTTCCAGTTCTTGCCATTACATTTAGAAGTTTTCAACATTTAGTTACTTTTGTAGAGGAACTATACTACTAGCATTACTCTGACAAATGATTGCCTCAAACTGAGTACACTCTTTGAGATAACAAATCGTACCTAGATTGATAATTAAATGTTAGGTAAATAGAGGTGAAAAAGACCCTTTTTACTGCTCAACATTTTTGGCACTATTGCCAGGGAAGAGTGTATCCATTTGTTTCTTTTCAGAGTATTGTGGGTCCCTGCTAGGTGAGAATTTGGTTTTAAAAACGGAACCTGCGTACGAAGCATGTAACAGCCCTTCTCCCCTACCCGCTTTCTTGTAGATTTGTTGTTGTTTTGGGTAGAAATCAGCATTTGATTTGTGTGCATGACTAAGCAGAAAAAGCCTGAAGAGAACCCTAAACCACTACCCAAGCCTGATAAAGCTAGGGGTCGGTGACCCTTGGCCAATCAACCTTTGTAGACGAAATCCTAAGAAAAGTAGAATATCAGCCTTCAGTAGGACCTAGAAAAGTTGCTTCTAGACAACCTACTAGTTCCCTTTAGGCCATAGGATCATCATCTATAGCCTTTGCTGAGGTGCACATCCAAATTGAGGAGCAAGATTTTCAAGAAATTGAGAATTCTAGTCCAAACTCATTGGAAGATGGGAACCTTAGTAATCTCCACAAAGGGAGAGGAGAAACAGGGGAACCTAAAGAACCTAGATCTCCTCTTGGAGTAATTCAGCCATTGAGCAGCCCAGATAAGGGAAGTGCTACAAAAATCATTCATATCAAAGTTGAAGAACCTCAAGAGCCAAAATCCCCCCAGACATTAGGAACTCTCATCATCCTAGACAAAGGAAGTGTTGTTAAGGCCATTCCTGTTAAGGTCATCCCTATTCTGTCTAACCAACCTAGGAATACCCTCCTAGAAATCCCGGAAGGCTATTGGCACATATTTGACCAAATGGCCCAGAACCAGCCAAACACTCAAACCTCCACACTATAATATCCCATTGTAGATACTGCAGTCAATGCACCTATGAAGGAAATTCCTCTCCAGCATATCCCTACATTTCATGGCCTAACATCGGAAGACCCATATGCATTTTTGTTTGAATTCGATGTGATGTGTAGAGGATACGACTATACCACCGATCCCCAAAAACTGAAACTATTTCCCTCTACATTAAAAGGAGTTGTTTTACAATGGTTTATGGGGTTGGGTGGAGGTGTTATAAATGACTGGGAATAGATGATAGGTACTTTCCTCAAGAAATATTAAGATTATTGTAGATCTAGAGAGTTAAAAGATGAAATATTTCAGATGGTAGCTAGACCTAATGAAACACTAGAGGAATATGTTGAATGTTTTCAGTATAATCTTCAAAGATCACCTTATGCATCATTACTCTTACCTGATAATGTATTATAAACACATTAATTAAAGGTATGAAGGAACAATGGATTGTAACATTGAATATTATGGGAAAAGGAGACATTTATCAAAAAAAAATTGCTAACATTATTGATTTATGCATCAGGAGTTCATGAGAAAGCACAAGGCTAAAATCGACAAAACATGACAGGTTTACAAGGGAAAACAAGATCTCTGGAGAAGGAGTAACTCACACAGAAATTGGAAATTTATTAGAAAATTTCAAAACTGATATATTGGGAACTCTAAAAATGCAGCTCAATATTATGCAAGCCAAACAGAAGCAAGCAGAGGCAGAACAAAATCTTGCAATATTTTGTCCCAGATGCAGGAAGAAACACAGCCACAAAGAGTGCCCATTAGATGTGGTTCAAGTTTGCGCCATTTGTACAAAAGACCACTCTATAGAAAGATGTCCCTCACTTCTTGGTTTGAAAGCAGTATATAAAGAAGAGGAAGAAGAACTAGAACTGGTGTACCTACTTAATCAGCGCTGTCAATGGCAGCCGTGACAATTAGGTATGTTCCCCGATCTAGCTTTCACAATATCATGCTCAGCAATATAACACAATGTGGCAAAATCAACCTCCCTTCTCAAATTGGTCACAACAACCATTTCCTTCACTATCACCATGGCTGAATCAAGCAAGCCAATCCAATTGGCCAAATTTTCCTTATTCCCCACCATATTGGCAAAACAATGTGTATCCAACACAATGGTCCCCTCCTACTTCGCAGAGCCAAGCCTGTCAAATAAACTGGCAAAGACTAATGAATCAGCCAGTAGGAACCATTCTGCTCCCTCAACCTACACTACCATCATTGCAAGAAACCCCCAATCCAACTTAATACTGCAACTCTCAGCCCAACACAACCCAAACCCAAATAACAGACTGGTTCAATCTATTCAAATAATTGAAACACCAGAGCTAGAAACCAATCTAAGGGAGTGTAATGAACTTCAATTAAGGTCTAGGCACATCATAGAGACTGAGGGAAAAAAAACTATTCAAATTGAAAATCAGTTACCTATAGAACAACCATTACAAGAATAAGATGTGGCTAGAAAACAGACTCATGACCAAGCAACCACATCTTCTCCCCCATTCCCAGAACGATTAATTATACCACGACCTATAGAACATCCTGATTTTGATATTCTGGGAGAACTTAAGAACCTGTACATAAAAATGCCACTCCTCCAAGCCATCCAAGACATCCCAATATATGTAAAGACCATCAAAGAGCTATGTATAAAAAACCAAGGAGGAGAATAACAAATAACCCAACAGTCCAAGTAGTTGGTACCTTATCTGACCTGTTATCAGGTAGAGACGCACCTGTCAAATATGAAGACCCAGGAAATCCAATAGTGACAGTACAAATCAATGGACAAACCTTTTCAAATGCCTTAGTTGATTTAGGAGCTACAATTAATATCTTAACAACCACCACTCATCAAAAATTGGGCATTACATCAGTAGAACCAACTTCCACTTTATTAGAACTGGCTACCCGGTCGGTGGTTAGGCTGGAAAGCACACTACATGATGTCATGGTATTTGTTGATTCCTGGGAATATCTTTCCGCCTTTCTAATAATAAAACCCAAAAACCGACTTGAAGCCAATTGCTGATGCTTACATTGGCTGCCAACAAGGCAGTATGACCATAACTAGAGGGAGTAATATCAAGAATCTAGCCTTATACCCTCCAGCCCAGCCAAATGTCACAATAATAAAAACTAACCAACATCATGTATCATACCTTATCGAAAATATTATATCCCCATTAACTATAGAAGATTCCCTCGATTTCAAAGATCAAACAGAGGATGATGTTATTAACAACTTTATTAACCAAGCTGAATCCAGATCACACATACAATTTCATGTGATAGAGGCAACATTTGATAATGAATTAGAAGAAGATCTTCTCAAAGACACTCATGATTAGACAATACCTACTACCTTTGTTTCAAATAGCAAAATTGTGGAGATTGAGCCAGGAAAAACTTTAAACGTCAATAGTAACCTGACTCCTGAACAAAAAGAGAAGCTGATCCAACTACTGAGAAAATACAAGGAAGCATTTGCATGGGATTATCCAAACATGAAGGGAATCGATCCCCAGTTATGTACACACCACATTTATACAGAAAAGGATGCAAGACCTATTCGCCAACCCCAAAGAAGACTTAATCCTCATTTAAAATAAATTGTGAAAGCTGAACTACAAAAACTTTTAGATGTAAACTTTATTTATCCTATCTCCGATAGAAAATGGGTCTCTCCACTTGTAGTGGTTCCAAATAAGAATGGAAAGTGGAGGATTTGTGTAGATTAAAGAGAATTAAATAAAGAAACTCAGAAAGACCACTTTCCCCTTCCATTCATTGACCAGATATTAGACACATTAGCAGGAAAGAAATTCTTTTCTTTCTTGGATGGCTTCAGTGGATACAATCAAATTCAAATTGCCCCTGAAGACCAAGACAAAACTACTTTTACCTGTTCGTGGGGAACATTTGCCTACAAAGTTTTACCCTTTGGCCTATGCAATGCCCCTGCCACATTTCAAAGGGCCATCCTCAGCATCTCTTCAGATTTAATAAATGAAGGGCTTGAAGTATACATGGATGATTTCACACCATACGGAGATGATTTTGACCCAGCACTAGACACATTAGAAAAGGTGTTGCAACGATGTATCACTACGAGGCTCTGCCTGAGCCATGAAAAATGCTATATGATGATGACAGAAGGGCTCATCCTAGGTCATTATATCTCAGCAGCTGGAATACAGGTAGATCCGGCCAAAATTCAAATAATTTTGTTAATACCTACTCCTACCACACAGACAGAGGTACACAGTTTTCTTGGATTTTCTGGATATTATAGTAGATTTATAGAACATTTTTCTCACATTGTTGCACCTCTATACGCACTAACAGGGAATGTTGAGTTTATTTAGATAGATAAATGTGACCGTGCTTTTGAGGATCTGAAAAATCTTGTGTTAATAACCCTAGTACTCAGAGGTCCAAATTGGGCCCTACCATTTCAAATTTCATCAGATGCTTCAGACACAGCTATTGGAGCAGTCCTTGGGTAGGAAGAAGACAAAAAACCATATGTAATTTATTATATTAGCAAGAATTTGTCTCCTGCTAAGTTTAACTATACTGTTATTGAAAAAGAATTTTTAGCTGTAATACATGCTATAAATAAATTTAGGTATTACATCATTGGATATCTTGTTGTTTTATATACAGATCACTCTGCCATAAAATATTTAGCAAATAAACTGATTACAAACAGTAGAGTAACAAGATGGCTTATTTTATTGCAGGAATTCGGAATCACAATAAAAGACTGACCTAGAAAAGAAAACCCTGTAGCTAACTTTCTCTCATGAATGCCCAAACCAGTGGATGCAGCAGCAGTCAAAGATCAATTTCCAGATGAACATTTGTTCACTGTTACAATCATAACACCCTGGTATGCTGATGTTGCGAATTATTTAGTAGTAGGAAAATTACTGAAACGTCTTACTCACAATGAACGAAAGCAGATTGTCCAGCGTGGTACCCGATTTTCTTGGATTGGGGGCTACCTATTTCATACATGAGAAAAAATGCACATTAGAAGATGCATCCATGAAGATGAAATTTTTGACATTTTGAAAGCTTGTCACGATGGACCATGTGGTGGAAATTTCGCAGATCAAAGAACTGGCCACAAAGTTCTGCAAACAGGGTATTATTGGCCCACAATCTTCAAAGATGCAAAGAAATTTGTTCAAGCTTGTGATAGTTGTCAAATAGTAGGACGCCCTAGAAAGTCCGACGAAATGCCTCTGAACCCACAGCTAGTCATTGAACCATTCGAGCCTTGGGCACTCGATTTTGTTGGTCCGATCAACCCATCATCAAATTATAAAACATATATTTTGGTAGCAACAGAGTATGTCATCAAATGGGTTGAAGCAGAGGCATTGCCAAGAGCTACAGAGAATTCTGTCATTCAGTTCCTATTCCACATATTTGTGTGATATGGTCTCCCAAAAGACATAATCATGGATAGAGGACCACAGTTTGCTGGTAATAAAATTGTTACAACACTAAAAAACTATCATATTCAGCATAAAATTACTTCTCCATACCAGGCAAATGGCCAAGTAAAAAGCACAAATAAGGTAAGAGAAGCAATACTGAGAAAAACCGTTATGTCACACAAATGCAATTGGGCTACAAGATTTCCAGAAGCCTTGTGGGCCTACAGAACAACATGGAGAAGCACTACTGGTTATTCACCATATCAGCTAGTATTTGGAAAGGAACCCATCTTTCCAATAGAATTCGAAATACAGACCTCGAGAATAGCACAAGAATTCAGTCTAGATTCAAATGAGGCCCAAATTAATAGACGACAACAGATTAACGAGCTGGATGAAATCAGGATCTCCGCTCTTCAACATACCGCATTGATCCAACAACAAAGAGCCAAATGGCACGTTGTCCTCATCAAAAAGAAAGTCTTCCGCGAAGGAGATTGGGCACTCCTATACAATTCCAGGTTCCAGGATTTTCCAGGGAAACTCCAGACTCGCTGGCTCGAATCATACGAAATCTAGAAGGTACATGATAATGGCACCATTTCTCTAACCACCATTGATGGATCTCGACACACCTTTAAGGCAAACGGCCACCGAGTTCGACTATACCGCAAACCACTTACTCGAGAATCCTTATACCAACAACTCCGCGAAGACTCTGACATGCATATTTTGGTTGAGGAAAAGAACTCTTCCTCACCTTTAATTCATTAAGTGATTTTATTGTTTTTAAATTTGGTACATAATTCTTTTTTTGGGTAAATTACTTTCTATACAGATTTTTACATTTCTGCAACTTTTGCATTTTGCTGTTCCTTTTGGATGAAACAACATTTTCACCATTTTGTTGTTCCTTTTCGAAGGAAAACCACTTCTGTATATTTTTGTTCCTTTTCGAAGGAACAACTGTTCCACCATTTTGTTGTCCCTTTGCAAAGGAACAACACTTTTGCATTCTGCTGTTCCTTTCCAAAGGAACAACATTTCCGCCATTTTGTTGTTCCTTTTCGAAAGAATAATATTTTTTGCATTCTGCTATTCCTTTCTGAAGGAACAACATTTCCGCCATTTTGTTGTTCCTTTCCGAAGGAACAACACTTTCATGTTTTGTTGTTCCTTTCCGAAGGAATAGCATATCTGCATTTTTTTTGTTCCCTTCCGAAGGAACAACACTTTCACATTTTGCTATTCCTTTCCAAAGGAACAACGTTTCTGCATTTTTGCTGTTCCTTTCTGAAAAAGCAAAACGTTCACACTTGCTGTTCCTTTTCGAAGGAACAACATTTCTGCATTTTTGTTGTTCCTTTCCGAAGGAACAACACTTTTACGTTTTCCTGTTCCTTTCTGAAGGAACAACATTTCTGCATTTTTGTTGTTCCTTTCCGAAGGAACAACACTTTCATTTTCTGTTGTTCCTTTATGAAGGAACATCACTTTCATTTTCTATTGTTCCTTTTCGAAGGAACAACACTTTCATTTTTCTGTTGTTCCTTTCCGAAGAAACAACACTTTCATTTTTCTATTGTTCCTTTCTGAAGGAATAACATTTTCCCATTATTTTTGTTTGCACTTGTTTTCTTTGCTGTTCCAATTAAGGGGCAGCTGCTGATCCTATCAATGAACGACAGTTTCAAGCATGTTTTTCCTTTTACTTGCAATTTTGTGTACAGTAGTTGTTCTATATTGAGAACAACATTTTTAGAAGTGCATTTTCTTCTCTTTTTTGTGTTCTACCATTTAGATCATTTTTGTGAGTCATGGTCATCTAAAGCACAGCTATACATTTATGCAACAATAAAAAAAAATAAAGGATACTAAAATCAGCAGATTACATAAAAATCGTTATCTTTAGAAGAAATTGCTTTGAATTGATAAGAAAAAAGAGGAAAGGACACAACTATTGATCACCCTGTTGTCATTATCCTACTAATATCGATATGATTAATTATTTTTGTCATGATGGTTCTTCCTAAATCCCCATAATTCTCTTTGATCATTATTATTGAATAAGAATAAGGGTATATTTTTCTATTGAGATGTTAAGACTTCTTCCATCATCCCTACTCTTAAGGAGTGTTGAACCACCCTCTGTATATAAATAGGAAAAGTGCTATATAAAAGAAAAAAGAAGAAAAAAGAAATGTTTATATGATTACTAACATGATTTATCCGATGAAGGATAGGGGGTCTCATCAAGAGCCAACCTACCATGATCATAAGGAAGAAAGTGAAGTGGCATTCCCAATATGGCCACCACACCAGGGACATGATCCAAGAGGCCCATCAGAAAAATATAAAGTTCTTGGAACAAGAGGTCTCATCACGAGCTGGCCTGGCCACCTTTCACTCCTTCCTATTGAATGGTATTGTGATTCATCTGGTTACCAAGCCAGCATAATGGCCTCCATTCTGAAATTGCATATCACTTTCCTAGGCATACACAAAGGATTATGTTTCCAAGGGTGAAATAAACAACTTTGTCAAGGTTATGGACACCTGTGGGCAACAGAGCTCTGTTGATGGTATTGAAGTCATATTTCTTATACACCAATAGCAATTATAAAACCCTTCTTCTTATATCTCTATTAATGGTTTAAATGGGATTATATATATAACCCTTACAAACCTTTGATACATAAAAATTAATTACAAATCAATTATGACGGTAAAAGTCGATAATGACCGCATAGGACCTTTTATGCACATCAATTGTCCTATCATCCAATTCTCGCATCATATCACGACATTTCCTTATTTATTAAGTGATTCTATTATACACCTCGATTTCGGCAATCCGCTCGTCGTTGTAAACATGGCATTTCTATATAAGCTATTCTTTTGTGACTTTGTACTATGGAAGTTCAACACACTACTCCTTCATTTGACAACCGAGGACGACCTATCATATTACAGGGGGGGTGTAGGTGATCCCCATAATTCGCTGTCATACGTGTCAGCTTATCATTCGGGAGAATTAATGACTCGGGAATAGCAAAGCTTAATGGTATTTTGTTTCCCAATATGCATGGCTTGCGGTCCCGAAGTTATTTCCATGTTTTGCTCTACAAAAATTAACCGTAAGTTTGAAATTTGAACAAGTTATTGTTCCGTCATCTTCTCAGTGTTTGCTAACAGTGAGCAAACAATTTGAACAAGTTGTTGTTCCATTGTCATCTCTGTGTTTTTTTTACAGTGTGCTAAGCATGGGAGGAAGATCAATTCACAGTGATCCACAGGTGTTGATGGTCTCGGATGTTGCACGAGAGATCCTAGCAAGGGTGGGATGGATAACTTATCTTAACCGTCTACAACAATCTAATGAGATGGTGCCAATTGAGTTTCTATAGAACTTTCATGAACATTATTCCATGATGAGAGGGAGACAGATAACAGTCACTGACAATATAATCGTAGAGGTTTCGAGACTGCCAGCCACTGGAACTGTGTGGACTTTGAAAAAGGTGAGACTGTGGGATGCCATGAAAATCTTCCAGGATGAAGGGCAGAACTTGACTGTAAAAGGGAAAGGAGTTTTACCGGCAACCTTGGGAGAGCCATGGGCGGAATTGGCAAGAATTATCCAGAGCTACATCACCTGTGACGATAGGAAAGACGTGGTAAGACCACGCCAACTTAAACTTTTAGATGTGTTAAAGTAAAAGTGCATTGTGAATTTACCTGTGTTTTTAAATTCTTTATTACACGATGTTGCCCGAAGTATGAAGAAATCTCGCCATTTAGAGTCAGTAGTAAGCCACCATGGGTTGATACGATTGATAGTCAGCCACATTCTTACCCAACAGTAGAGAAGTTGGGAAGAATCGATCTTCGCAATAGACGGGGAATTGGCTTTGTCAGCCCCAAAACGAAAACATGTTGCCAGTACATCGAGCAGACCACTGAAACAAAGAAAATCTGTTAGATTAGCAAGGATCCGAGGAATGCTGGGGAATTCCAAGGGAAACATCAATCAATCTGTGGAGATACATGATTCAGGAGATGAAAAGCCCCCACAATTGGAAGGAGGGGAGAACGAAAAAGAATTGGGGGAAAATGATGACGGAGAACCGGAGGAATAGACTAAGCAATCCGGTCGGGAGGAAGAGGAAGTAGAGAAATGCAGTGGAATTCCACTGCAAAACCCACCACAAGAAAATGAATTGGCCCAAATTCTGGCCAATATGAGCGAATATGTCCAAGCTCATAGCCCACCTAACCCCCACACTGAAGAAGAACCGTAGAAGCACTCTATTCATGACAAAATTGCATCCGAAGAATTGTGTGACGAGGAGGAAGTAGAAGAGGATCACTCTGCTCATGATGAGAGTGTATTTGGGAAGAAGAGTGATGAGAATGAAAAAGAGGAACAATCTGTTCCTAGTCAGAATACACTAGAATAATTCCACAATGAAGAGGAGGTAGAGGAAGAGGTTACCCAGGAAGCAGCAGAGCAAGCTAGGGTTTCTACCCCTAAACAACCCGATTAGCAAAACACTAAAGAAGCATCCCGAGAAGAAAACAAGGAAATTGGCCAAGGTGAAGGTACAACGCTTGAGGTACAAAGCCCAAGATCAAGTAAATGAATGACTGTTCCTTCCAAGAAAATGGAGGAAATTAAAATATTGTGAAAGGAATAGCAGAGATTGCTTAATGTAATTAAGCAACTTCAACAATAGATAAGGGTTTTGAAAATGAGGAAGAAATCAAAAGGGACTGTTGTGGCAAAGCATGCAACCGCCCAGGCAAAACCCCTTAAGAAAAATATCAAGAGGACTCAATTCCAACCTGTCATTCAAACCCGAAAGGAACAGCATGTAGTTGTTGTCCATGTCGAAGTACAAACAGAAAACGTATCGCTCTGTGACAAGGAAATTCAAATAGAGGCATCGTCCTTTAAGGAAACTCGAACCATAAAGATGGGACGTTGTGATAAGAAGATCCAAGTGGATCTCCCACCTACAACTATTATGCTAAATAATGACTCGAGGATAGTAACTCTGCAGAAGGAATTAGCATAAGCCCAGCAAACAATAGAGAAACTTACAAAGCAGACTGTCCCTCGAGAAAAATATGAGAAATTACAACAGCAACTGAGGAACGTTAACATATCTGAAAGCCAGGCCTTTGAAGGATGGTGAAAGGCAAAAGAAAGAGTCAAAAAGGTAACTCATAGACTAGACATAGTCATCAAACAAATGGATACCTTATGCTCTTTGTATATTGGCGTTCTAGCGTGTAGGGCACCTGCTAGGAACTATGCTTTGTTTTTAATGGAAAGATATTTACAATTGAAAACTAAAGTTGGCAAAGCAGGAGTACCTATAGAGATAAAAACCATTGATGACTTCATAAATTTTTGAAAGCATTACGGGGTGAAAGTTCAGCGATTGTTATGTGAATTCTATTTGCACAATCTTGTATTAGATGGAGAAATAGATCAGAAAACTAGCACTTTTGTGGGTGATGTCCAACTGCAAGTGTTATCACTCAGATTTTCCCAAAAATTGTAAGAAGGGGAAAAGGGTCTGAGGTAACCATAAACCAATCTTTTAGACAAAGAATCTAGCCAATCTATGTCCAGAGAGGGCTCTCTCTTTAAGTTTTAGCTTTATTTGATAAGGTTTTAGGCTAGTTATTAGAGCTTGGGGTTTTGTTTGAATTTGTTGGTGAAGTTCAATAACGGAGGGGTAGAACTGAATAGTTTGTTCTATTGGGCTAATGGAGTTAGGGAAAATGGCTCAACTGGATTTGGTTTTCCAATAAATGATGGTTTCACAGGGCAAGATAGCTGAACAGGGAGCAAATAGAGACTTAAAAAGATGGAATGGACTTAAAGGGTTAAAGGGCAATTAAGAATCCTTCAACAGGCTTTATGAGAAGAGAACATGACTAACCATAAATAAAGAGAACTTAAGAATTCTTTAATAAATGATTAAATTGAATAAACTAGGAAATAGGAGCAATTAAGATTTCACTGTTTATGCTAGTTCAGAAGAAAACATTGAGAACAAAAACGATTGAAGACAGATTGCACTTAAGCACTTTCTGAATTATTCTTTTTCATTTTAATATTCAGATATGGAACATAATGAAAATAATAAACCAAAAAACATTAACACATGAGATATAAGATACTTATTTGTTTGATGTCCAACACATGAATCCTATGAAAAGTCCTTTACATCAATCCTTCGTCCAGCTAGCCATGAAAAATTTGTCCAACACTTTTTATTCCAAAATAATCAGTTTTACAGCAATGTCAAAGAATCCACACTCAATACTCTGAATGAGGGTGTATTTATACAAAATACTTTACAATGAAATATATCATAACATAGTGAGATATAATCTGAGATGACTAAACACATTTTTCAAGAAAAGAGGGTCAGATGACTTCATAGATGACAGATGAGGCAACCGAATGGTTTTTTAATCCCTATTCTTGAGAGTGTGTTGGAGTTAGGCCCTATGATTTGGCCTCTTGCTACCCTTGGTGTAATTCTATGTTGGCTGCTCTATTTTTATCTTCCTACTGATACACTTTCCTGCATCTGATACTCTTTATCTGTTTGATCTCTGTTTATCCTTTTTACCCTCATTTACTGTGGTAAAAATAAAAATTTACCTTTCACCAAGGATAAATCACAAAATTTCAAGCATCTTCCCACCATTTTGGCTATGGTATTCTGGTTTTTTGAAGCTTTCTGAGGGTTTCATCTATTTCTGTGTACCTGAAGAATGTAGGCTGAATTGGGAACAAGTGTTTTAGTTCATGCTCAACATAGAACAGGTTCTCTAGGCTATTATAGAGAACTCTGCCTGCGGGGAGTGCTTTAATTCCTAATACAATTGTTGATGAACTTGCTTGAGTGCCTACATATTGATTTTGTTGACACCTAATCCTCAGTGATTGGGGGAATTGAATGTGAATAGTCATCAAGAAGATGAACTGAACGATCACATTCATGTATATAATAGATAGTTGGCTAATTGAATAAATGAATCAGTTTTCTGGAGTTACTCCTGGCCTGACATGGTATCAGAGCACAGGTCCCGGGTTCCTTTTTTAACCTTGCCTTGTAACTCCTCTGTCCACTGCCTGCCTTCTGCTCCTCTGTCCACTGCCTGAAGGAGAAACGCCTGAAGGAAACGCTGCCTGACAAGAAACGCCTGCCTGACAAGAACGCCTGAAGGTAACGCTGTTGATATGAGCGGATATGAATTTCCATTGTTGTCTGGTATTTGAAACGATATTAAAAACACTGATATCGATTTGAAACGTTGTTGATATGAGCGGATATGAATTTCCATTGTTGTCTGGTATTTGAAACGATATTAAAAACACTGATATTGATTTGAAACGCTGTTGATATGAGCAGATATGAATTTCCATTGTTGTCTAGTATTTGAAACGATGTTTCGGTATTAAAAATGCTGATATGGATTTGAAACAAAAAAAAAAACGCTGTTTGAAATATGTATTGAGCGGATATGTATTGTAGTGGTATATGAATGGTATATGAATCGACCTTAGCCCCTTGGTCTCCCTCCATACGTTGCTGCTTGTCCCCACCCTCCATACGTTGTTGCTGAAACATATTGTAATGGTATATGTCATTGCTGCCTCCATATGTTGCTGCTCCTTGCATACGCTTGGTGGCAGTATATATAAGCTGGTGTAAACGCTTCTCCGCATTGAATATGGAACGAGTTTGATATAGAATGCATTGACGTTGTTTGATATGGTACCAGCAATAGAACGCATTGAATATGGAACGAGTTTGATAGTGCAGTGTGATAATAGATAACGCAGTTTGATAGTGTTGTTAAATGCACAATTTGGTAATGTTGAATGCGCAATAACATTGTCCCATTGACATGCTATGATATGTCAATGTTTTGAAATGCTGATTGATGGATAGCACAGTTTGTTTGAAGAAACACACATGCTATGATATGTCACTGTTTTGAAATGCTGATTGATATATGGATAGCGCAGTTTGTTTGAAGAAACACACATGCTATGATATGTCACTATTTGAAATGCTGAGATATATTTGAAACATTGTTTAACATTGAAATGATGTCTGACTGTAAAGAGATATATTTAAATGGTATAGCAGCAGAAGTTTCTCACACTTTTAGATGCCAAGGATAGCAGTAGAAAATTTGACTATATAGCAGCAGAAGTTTTTTTTTCATAAGAGCATTTTTTTTTGCCATCAGAAGTATTAGTCTATCAGCAAAAGTTTTTTTGTATCAGCAGAAGTAATCTTTTACAGAATGCATTCAATCATCTCTATCATAGGAATAGTTCTCACTGGCAAGGAGAACTATCCTGATTGGTCCTGGATGATACAACACACCCTCATCTTCAATGAGTTGTGGAAAGGAGTGTGTG